>BNCR01000528.1:0-25545 GCA_014656515.1 Oryzias celebensis
TGTTTTGTAACTTTTTTTTTTTACAAATAGTGAATCACTGGTGAAAAAAATATATTATTTATTTATGGTTGTAGTCATTGAAATGAACATCACTCAGATAACTTTATCATTAAAAACAAATTTTAGTTAAAATATTTTTATTGTATTTTCTTTAATGATAATCATTTTGGTTTTTATGCAAAAATATCAGAAAGACATTTGTATTTATGCATAAAAGGAACTCAGAAGTACAGGAATCACAAATCATCTGTGTGTTTTGTGTTTATTGTTGCCTTTAAAAGTTCTCTTCCATTTCAATTGTATTTATTTCTCTGGGACAGTGCACATTCAATGATGCAATTTTCAGCTGAATTTTCTTTCTGCTCTTCATCATAGCCCTGCAACAAGCTGGCGACTTGTCCAGGATGTACCTCACCTTTACCAAGTTAGGCTCTGGCAGCACCGTAACCCTGAAAGGGGAACAGCAGGATCATAAAATAGATGGATGACTGTCCTCCAACATTCAAAGAATGTCCCAAGAACAGGATCAAAACACCAAAACATGATTTTCATTGGAGTGGATCAGTGATTGCTTTCTGTTGAAAGTCATTTCAGGGCTTATGTCGCCCTCTTGTGGTTACCTATTGAAAACACATCCATCTGAATCTGCACCCTGATCCACAAGTTCATACTCATCTGGGATGCCCGTTGGTTCTCTGCTGGCATCCATTCACCATCAGAGCTTCTTGGTTTACTGTGAAGCACAGCAGGTTGTTCAGTTACATTCAGACAGTTGATGTTTTTGGGTTCAGTTGCTCTTACCGGTACACACCACAAGATTAGACACAGAACAACTAAATACAGCAACATCAAAATAAAACAAAAGCAGCGTCTCACCTATGAGGGGCACATCCCAGCTGAAGTTTGCTCCCTAAGGGGACAGGTGTCCACGCCGTCACCACTGCTTACATCAGTCCAGACTCTGCACGTCTGATCCCCACCAACACTTTGTTCTACGGCTTGTTTTACTCACCTGTCCCTTCAGACGCTTCAGCTGAGATGACCTTTTTTGCAATGTGTGACACTGCAGTATCTAGCAAGCCAGATCATTCAGTTATTCAACACAATAAAAGTAGGAAAAGAACTAGAAATCCAAATGCAGGCCTTTTCATTTGAGCGCAAAACATTCCTTCATTGGGTTTTGCGTGAGCGGCGAAGTGTATTCATCTTTGTAGCAGATATTTGATCTTATTAAGCTTATTAGATATCTAACATTTTCTCTTATAATCAGCCAAACATTCTCAGATGATATCAGATTTCCCATTGATTCTTTGAAATTACTTCTGGCATTCCATATCTAGGGATTTTATCATCACAAAATGCATCAGAGCATTAGGATGTTTCCATGGGAACAATTCTTTCCACTTAGAAAAGCATCAACTTTTGCCCAACAACCTTCTTTCCTTCAGATTTGTTTCGCTCTATGAAACCCAGATGTATTTGTTACAAAAGACACTGAGCAGGAGGGAATTTTGGTCTTAAATTTCCCTGTGAATTATGCTTTCTCAAAGAAACAACTCCCAAAGAAAATTTAGAAGCCGTTCAGTTTCCTGAATCAGGTTTTAGGGATGTAAAAAGCTTGGCTTCAAAACAATGTTCTTTTCCTTAACACAAAACTTTGGTGCTGATTACAGACAGTTTCTATGATTTCTGGAAGATTTGATTGAACTTTTTCTGGTTTTTCCATCATTATGGTTTAAACTGTTAGTAAAGAAAAAGTCTAAATGTTTCCTTTTTGATTCTCTTTTTCTTCATTTCTACGAATCATACAAACCTAAAATTCAAAACACAAATAAAACAAACAAATCATTAAACAACCATGCAGTCTCCATTCCAACTTAGTCTTGATTGATTCATTGATTCATAACAACAACAAACAAATTCAGAACGACAACCCAGCATCTGTCACTTTAAAGTTTAGAGTAAAACTTCACTTCCCTCCACCGTTGATCAAAAACCTCCATTTTCATATATAGAGAAGCAGTCATTTTTTCCAAAAGATAAACTTGTTTCCGTGTACTTTTCTATACATTCATTTATTGTTGGTGATTTAATGCTTTTCAAAGTAGTTAGTTTTCTAGCAACAATCATTTTTCTTGAATTTCCTCCTTGACGTTAATCCAATGAATTTATCTTTAATTACAGGACAGTCCCAAAATATGAGTGTTGGATTTCCAGATTTTCCACATTGCCGCCAGCACAGTGACACGACGGTTGTTTTAAATCTCAAGATAGTCAGTGGTGTATAAAAATATCATTTTATATTTCCAGTCAGTTTTCTCCATTGCTGGCTGTTAACACTTGGATGAATGTTTTCACATCATCTGTCCCATTGATTATTTTCAATTGTTATTCAATTCCGGTTCCATTTTTTAAAATTTTATAGCGTAAGTATTAGAGATGGTGCCAGTCTTTTCTAGAATTGTGACATAAGTTTTCTAGTTGGGATATGTTTTTCTGGTGCTAATATTAAGAACAGCTCTATGTGGTTTGAAGCTTTGGTAACGCTTTCCTTTTCCTTGTGGTTTGTAACATAATCAAATCTGTTGAAGGGAGAACTGTTAGGCGGAGAGCAGGAAGGGAGGATCCAAGCGCAGGACACAATTGTAGTTATGAGGTTTATTTAAGGGTAAGGCGATGAATGTTGATGGGGAAAGTCCAGCATGGATTGGTCTGCGTCGAGAGTGGAGTTGGATGAGCACAGGGGAGCAGCAGGGGTGGTGGAGAGAAAGCGGGAGCCACTGGCAAGCAAACACACTAGTTAGTCGGCAAATCTTTGACACAAGAGTAGAGTCCTATGACACGTCTTGAGAGCCAGCACGTTACCGTCTTGGGCAAGCTAACAGTCTGGCGCCGGAGCTGGGATCTCCACGATCCTTTATACACCTGCTGGAGACCCAGGTGCAGGCAATCATGGTGGCCATACCTGGTGGCTGATTGAGCACAGGTGGGAGCTGTCGTGGCGTCTGACGACCCACAACAAGACCATTCTGTTGCAACTGGGAGAAGATTTAACATGTTCTCCTCAAACAGATGATCAATACAATAATAATACCTTGTCTGACTCCCTTTTTTTCATTCAATAATAGATTTGATTCAATTCTTTGTTTCATATAGACATAACCCAGATAATGAATGTCTGCCAAGTCCCATTTCCCAGCGTTCCCTCTAAAGGGCCCGTCTACAAAATCCAAAGCTTTTTCAGCTCTCAATGCCCGTTTTTGTTTTTACCTTAACACCTAACAGATACTAGATTTCAGAATCTTGTTGACAATATAGATGTTAACATTTTTAGTCCACGCACAAAAACCTTCTTGCAATAATATAGAATTGGGCTAAATCGTTAGCAAATGTTTTATAATATTCCCTGAGAATCCATCTGATACAGGTGGTTTATAGTTTTTAATTGTGTGAATGCTGAGTCAGCATTTACACTATAGTGATCCTGTTTTTCTTTATTTCAGCTCTTTTAGGAGATTGTTGCTCCAAAGTTTCAGCTTCTTAACTTTTCTTTCTGCAGCCCATTATCTGCTGAGAGGCTGTGTTTCATCAAAATGATTAGAACACAGATCCTGCAGCTTTCAGAGCTCAATGTGGAACCTGGAATGAGCACGTATGACCGCTTTTAGCGGTGTACTTTAAGTCCAGTATAGATCCACCAATTACACATGTCTGAACAAAATGTACTTTGTAACCTGCTAATTGTTTAATTAGACCTCACAGTTTTTCAGGCTGATTTGGAGTTTAGTCAATATTCTCTCATTATACTGGCTGTTTTGGCTCATTTCAACAGTTTAATTTAGTCAATTTAAATCACAACTGGCAACCTGTCATTCAGGAGGACATGCTTTGGTTTCGGTTGAGAAGGTTCAAGAATGACAGAAGAAAAAGACTTGAATCTATTTCAATGGGACCAGACATCAGTTCATCTGCTTCACAAAAGAATAATGTTTAAAGAATAATACCAATCATAAACATTTCAGGTCATAGTTTGAGGTTCTTTTTTTCCCCACTGTCTCATGAAAGGCTTTAGTTTGACTGTAATCTGTAAAAAATACTCCAACATTCTAAATAACCTTTTGTTTGTCTGTTTGTCCCTTTTGTTTTTCTATAACACAGTAATCAAACTCTCAAAGCTGACATAAGTGAGTGCTGATCACCGTCAGAAGTCCTCAGTTTTGTCTACAAAAGCGTTCCCTTGAGAAACTGTATCTTCATTTAGGGTATGAGCTGCACACTTGCAGATAGAACTCTTCCATAGCTGTTTAACAGCTGTTAAGAGTTTAGTTTTTGTTTACTACCCTACTGTTGTAACAGTACTGAGGTCATGAAATGACCTTTACAGTCCACCATTTGAACAAAGGGTTATTGTAGTCAGGCAGGGCTAGGGCTACACTGGATATTCAAAGTTTTATTTTACAAAATGCCTCTTTTGCCTCAGGAGTCTATTCAAATTCAATTGACACTGAAATGCTTGTCTTATTTTGCTTTTTTTCCCTTTTACATTGGAGCCGTCAGTGGCCCTGCTACCTCAAAACAGACAAGACAAAAGAAAAAACAGTGTGAACGATGCACTTCTGCACAGTTTGGTATCCATGGCAGTAATGCAGTAATTAGACCCAAAAATAACATCATTTGCTTCTTAGTAGGGATTAAGGAGCCTCTAAAACTGCAGCTTTCCTTTTATCTAAAACAGTTTTCTCTTTGCAGAATTCTTCAACTGGATTTTTATCAGCCTCCCGAAACCATTCAACATCTTCAGCTTTCTCTTCTCATGACGTCCTCAGCCACATTCTCTAAAACACAATTTCATCATTTAACGTTCCTCTTCCCTTTTCTAGTTCTTATTCATATCATCCTGAAACTCTGCTGCCCCTTTTCTGTCCAGCAGGGGTGTAGTTCACTTATTCACCACTAGGTGTCTAGTTTTCCTCATCTCCTATGGCTCAGCTTCCTCTGCAGAGGTCAGAGGGGTGCTCTGACTCTCCACCTCTCCTCTCACTTAGTTCTGTGAATCAGCTGGTCCTGACTGCTGGAATGTCCCTCTTTTCCTTTGTCTTTCTATTTATTCATCATTGTTATGATATTTTAGTATTTATTCATTCATTCAGTCATCTTCTAAACCGTTTTGTCTCTTTCGTTGTCACAGGGATGCCGGAGCCAAACATGGCCACTCATGGGTGAAGGCAGGGGCCACAATCACACACCCATGCACACTCACATCCACACCTAGAGACGATTTAAAGAGACCAATGAATTTATGAAACATGTTTTGATGTGGGGGGGAAACCTGGCTCTTTCAGTCAATCTCCAGAACTCTTTCTCTCCATTCCTCCAAAGTCACATTTCTTCATTTTGTTCATTGAGTAACATCGAGCTATATGCCCTTCCTTTCCACAACTCCAACATGATGTCATTTCTAGCCTGTTCTGGCTGCGACCTTGACCTCTTCCTCTTCTGAGAACACCTCTTCTACCTCTTCTACCCTGATGATAATACATGGATTCAGTAGTACCACTATGGAAGGTGTCTGATCTGGTATCTGAAATCTTTGTTTTCTCTTTCACCACCTTTTGTGCATGGAGGGCATGGCTAACATATTCCTCCAGGGTTCTTGTAGAGAACCCTATATAACGCTTCTCTATCCATTGGACCACTGGATACAGCCTGACACTTCCTTCTGCTCCTCCTGCTGCTGCAGAGGCTCCTGTGGCAGCTCCTCCCGTTTCACCTTCTTCTCTTTTCTGATTATCTCTCCTCTTAGCAGAGGCCTCATCATCCTCCTTCCAGTGAAACTTCACTGGCATTTCTTCCTTATTCCTTTCTTTCGTGTTCATCTCACCCTGCTCTCTTTTCTTTGCTTCCTTCATCCAATAATGAGTTTGTTTTCCTGCCTTTTTCAATTTTTTGGGTTCATTTGTAGCTTCTTACAATTGGATTAAAATGTGCACAGTCAGTCTACCATTAAAATACTGTTTCTTTATCCAATCATCAAGTATTTGCTTTTATCTGGATCCATTTTTTCTATAACCTTCCAGTCCTTACACTGGAGGGTTTCCAGTGGTTTTAAGACCTTGCTTTTTTCCCCCTTTTGTTTCATTTATTTATCACTATTTATCGCTTTCATTTACGACTGCTGTTAGGGACACAGAGACACAACAAACTTCATCTACAGTCGCATCACCTCAGCATCACCAGCAGACGGAGGTGGAGGGAGGACTGCTGGAGCTGCTGCTCCTAAATCCCAGCCAAAGGGAGAACCCTCTCCGTATGGCCGCTCAGCCCAGAAGAGGTGACGTCCTCATCAGGAGGAGGTGGAGCAGCAGGAACCCAAAGAGGAGCCTGTACTTGTGAGGCTGAAACAGAAGGAACAGATTTGGGATTAAAAAAAAGAAACAAACCAAATGAGAGACTCAGACGTTCTGGCAGAACTAAAAGGGAACCAGAAGTTCTAATGTGGAAGCTAGAAGAGGTGGATCAGATGAAAAGTTACAATTTGGCCCCAAATGCAAAACAGATGCTGAAATCAGAAAGAAGTGAAGCAATAGGAGAGAGGGTTGGTGTTCAGCTACAGATCGTTTAGTATTTATGATGAAGCTGAAGGTGACGGTCAGTGAGAATCAGCACTTTGACCGCGGCAAAGTTTGAACCAAACACAAACTTACTGTTCGTTTCCAGTTCATCTCCCATCAGAATTATTTTCAAATTGAAGAAAAACAGCCGTTAACATCAGCGGATCCATTCATGTGTTCAACATAACATACAAATGTGTCTGTTCTGCTACTCACTCTCTATGTCAACGGCTGCGCTGACCAGCTCTTCATCTGTGGGCTCCTCAGACGGTTTGGAGGAAGAAGCTGGTGAAGAGGAGGCTGTACACCACCAGACCACATGAAATGATTGATGACATGAAAGGATCTACACTCTGCTTTGACTGTTTCTTTCTGATGTTCCTGGAAATGCAGGTTTGTCCACAAGCTTCTTCACTTTTGCCTGCATTTCCACCACAGACAGAGAACGCCGGCCAGAGACGAAGGCCGTGAATCTGAAAACAAATCAGACGTTGAGAGTTCATTTATAGAAACACAAGCAAACTCACTGCAGTGGACAGCTTTGAGACTAAAACATCAAACCTATGTGCAGATTTAGCTGCCAGGCCTGATGGAACTGATGCAGAGCTGCTGCTGCTGCTGCTGCTGCTGCTGGGAGAGGTGGTAGTTGCAGCAGCAGCTGCAGCTTTCTGTCTGTCTCTGACCTTGTCCGGCGTTCTCCATCTGTGTTCCTGGAGCAGGAGCCTTCCTCCACAGGTAGTTGACAAACCTGATAAGAAACAAAATGAACAGAAACTACTGTGAGGAGACACAGGTTCACCTGATGATGCAACATCAAACACTGCTGTTCTCCAGGTTCTCATAATGTGCTGTTATTGTAAGTTACAGCTAAAAAGATCCATCAGCTCCTACTGATGACAAACTGTGTTACAACATATCATTCTCAGTGATCAAGTACCGAAAGAGAAAACATTTTGGAAGAGACTGGAACTTACAGCCATTGTTTGCACTTTCAGCAAATTCACTTTTGTGGCAAAACAGAAGAAAACATCATCACAGGTTCAGCATTTTGACTTGATAAACTGGAAGAAAAACGTAACATCTTTATGAAGAACGGGGTCATGGTGAACTTTGTAATAAAGCTGTTTGTCTTCTAATCATTTCAGAATCAGTGTGCATCAGCATCTGTTAACATCACTGATTCAGAATGTGAACAAAAAACATTTTCAAACTAGCCTGACATGTCAAACGACGAGAAAACTAGCAAGAAAAAACCAAGCAAAAGCCCCACTGTTTTACAATCAATCGGCTCATGTTTTACAAAAACACGTCAGAGAAAAGTGAAGCAACTTTTCCACAAACATATCAATAGAATTTCGGAACTTAAAACAGTCAATTTCACGTTAAAATAAAGGAAATCCGACACTTACGTCCGATCAGACAGATGTTGAATGAGGTGTTTTGAATGAACTGCAGACACAGTCAGAGCCTCAAAGTGATTCAAAATATCTGTAAGATAGAAAAAATCTAAAATTTTCATAAAGGTGTCTGAAATGGTTTCAGTGAAAAAAGGAGTTTATAAAGTGCATATAATTGTTATCTCACACAACACATTTGAGGTTTTTCTGACTTGAAAAATTGAATTATTCACGCACAGACAGAGGTCAGCATGAACTGATCTTTATTCTATTTTGACCACAGAACGTTTTCCTCCTTTAGACAGAAGCTGCTTTATCGTGTCATCAGCTCCATCATTCTGAAGTCCAATCAAATGTAAGGAATTTCATGTTCACATGCACATACTTTCCAGCTTCCTCTGATGTTTCTTTCAATCATATTTGATTCCTTCTCTTCCATAACGTCACGGATTACTCTCAGCTTGAATTTTTCCTGTGATTGAATTTCATGAAAAGAAAGGAAAAGTGAGTCTGAATTCAGATGACAGTCTGCAGTCCTGCTGCTGATGGAGGACTCCGTCATGGAGGACATGTCGGACAGGTGTGGTGCCTGATCGTCGGTGGGCCGGTCCTCACTCCTCAGGTGTGTCATGAACCGCTCGAACTG
Organism: Oryzias celebensis; assembly: GCA_014656515.1. Lineage (NCBI taxonomy): Eukaryota > Metazoa > Chordata > Actinopteri > Beloniformes > Adrianichthyidae > Oryzias > Oryzias celebensis. The sequence goes on from BNCR01000528.1 coordinate 8,655, forward strand.
AAGCACTGAACTGGAATGTCTGAATCCCACTCCACCAACACAGCTCTTGTCTTTGTGCCAGTGGCTCAGCCTCCGTCTCTCCTGGACGTAGCCGTCCACCGCTGCAGCGCCAGCCGGGTCAGCACCGGCATCTGAGGCAGGGCGCGGATCAGAACGGGCCAGCCAGGAAGCAGGAAGCAGACGCTGAAGGCCTCAGACTGAGGTCAGGATCCTCCAGCGAGGCCAGACCTCCGACTGCCAACACGGCGGACCAGCCCGTCCTGCCACCGAGCCATTGTAGGACAGATCCAGAAGTCTCAGAGAGGACAGAGAGCCGCGCCGGCAGACTGCAGCTGCACACAAACACTCACTCAGAACATTGTCCAGTTTTGTCTTTGTCCTCACAAACTCACAATAAAGAAATCAATCAAACCACAGCATAGAAAGTTACTGAAAGTACTGAACACCAGACTTTAGATCAGGTTAGACGGACTTTGAAAAAAAAAGATATTTTTAGTATCTGAATACAAGTCATTTCAGGATCTGCTGTTTTTCAGCTTTAGATGCTTTAGAGTCCCACAGGGTTCAGTGTTTGGTCCTGAACTATTTTAGTGGTGGACCTTTTTTGAAGCATAAATGGAAACTGAAGCCCCAAAGTCCTAAAAATCATTCAAACATCTTAACAAAAACATGCTTCAGTGTGAAGTGTAGAAATGTTTTCTTCACTTGATTTGATTTTCTTTACTAAAAAAGTCAAGAATCAAAGATGTCTCGACGCAGCTGCTCTCTACAGGAGGCCTGTTGTCAAAGCCTCCACATCCTTGTGGTGATATTTAAACATCAACAATATTTATGTCAGTGGGATAAGAGTGAATTTACTTCAAGTCCCACTCTTTTATAGTGTTCCCACTGATCTTTTATCTGCCAGCTCGGACGAGGAAACAAAGACGTTCATCGGATCTAGTCAGCTACAAGTGGATGCATCAGAATGGAGCGGAGCAGGAAGCTTATGGCCCGCCACCTGTAGCACCTACATCACAGCTACAAGCTTCTTCAAACAGCAATTTTTCATCTGCTCCTGATTCACAAGAATTTGTATAAAGAAATACTCAGAAATGCAATTTTCAGCTGAATTTTGGATGTACCTCACCTTTACCAAGTTAGGTTCTGGCAGCACCGTAACCCTGAAAGGGGAACAGCAGGATCATAAAATAGATGGATGAATGTCCTCCATCATTCAAAGAATGTCCCAAGAACTTGATCAAAACACCTAAACATGATTTTCATTGGAGAGGATCAGTGATTGCTTTATGTTGAAAGTCATTTCAGGGCTTATGTCGCCCTCTTGTGGTTACCTATTGAAAACACATCCATCTGGAATCTGCATCCTGATCCACAAGTTCATACTCATCTGGGATGCCCGTTGGTTCTCTGCTGGATCCATTCACCATCAGAGCTTCTTCGTTTACTGTGAAGCACAGCAAGTTCAAATCATTAAACAACCATGCAGTCTCCATTCCAACTTAGTCTTGATTGATTCATTGATTCATAACAACAACAAACAAATTCAGAACGTCAACCCAGCATCTGTCACTTTAAAGTTTAAAGTAAACTTCACTTCCCTCCACCGTTGATCAAAACCTCCATTTTCATATATAGAGAAGCAGTCATTTTTTCCATAAGATAAACTTGTTTCCGTTTACTTTTCTATACATTCATTTATTGTTGGTGATTTAATGCTTTTCAAAATAGTTTTCTAACAACGATCATTTTTCTTGAATTTCCTCCTTGACGTTAATCCAATGAATTTATCTTTAATTACAGGACAGTCCCAAAATATGAGTGTTGGATTTCCAGATTTTCCACATTGCCGCCAGCACAGTGACATGACGGTTGTTTTAAATCTCAAGATAGTCAGCGGTGTATAAAAATATCTCATTTTATATTTCCAGTCAGATTTTCTCCATTGCTGGCTGTTAACACTTTAATGAATGTTTTCACATCATCTGTCCCATTGATTATTTCAATTGTTATTCAATTCCAGTTCCCATTTTTAAAATCTTATTGCGTAAGTATTAGAGATGGTGCCAGTCTTTTCTAGAATTGTGACATAAGTTTTCTAGTTGGGATATGTTTTCTGGTGCTAATATTAAGAACGGCTCTATGTGGTTTGAAGCAACAGGGACATGCTGTATGTCTGTATCTACATTTAGAAGCTTTTATCTTGTTTTTTTTTTTCCAAGACAAAATGTTTGAGGTTCTTTTGGACTCCTCAACTGAGTTTTCTGCACTTTGACAGAAATGTTTAATCAATGTTCATTTTAATTGTAAATACACTTCTGAAAAACTCAAGACAGTCCTCCCCCTCCTGCTGCTGCTCACTACTCTGCATGGATCTGAGGCGCTCACTTTTTGTTTTTTTAGAGACCGGTAGGCACATGAATCGAGCAATTAAGAAGGAGGACTTGTTTTAACATCTGTGTGAAACATTGGTGAGAACAAAAGAAAAGAAAACAGCTAAAAAAACAACTCCCAACCAATTGCAACTCGGTTTCCATCGATCATGTTGATGAGCTGTCGTCACAACTCTGTTTTAACAAATGCAAATATGTGTAATTGCTGCTCAGAACAAGTTGCTGCTCGTGCAACAAGCTACAGTGGCTTGCAAAAGTTTTTATACCTCTTAAAACTTATCCACATTTTCTCACATTATGACCACGAACTTAAATATATTTTATTGGAATTTTTGTGAAAGACCAACACAAGTGGCACAAAATTGTGAAGTGCAAAAGAAATTATACAAGAGTTCTTATATTTTTTTTTTTTACACATAAAAACCTGAAAGTGCAGTGTGTGAAAGTATTCAGCCCCCTCAGTCAATTCTTTATGGACCCCCCTTTTTGCTGCAATTCCAGCTGCAAGTCTTTTGAGGTTTGTCTCTACCAGCTTTACACATCTACAGACTGAAATCTTTGTCTATTCTTCCTGCAAAACAATTCAAGCCGAGTCAGATTAGATGGAGAGCGTTTGTGAACAGCAGTTTTTAGATCTCGCCACAGATTCTGGATTCTTGGATTTAGATCTGGACTGGACTGGACCATTCCAACACATGAATCCGTTTCATTTGAAGTCATTCCATTGTAGCTTTGGCTTTATGTTTAGGGTGGTTGTTCTGTTGGAAGGTGAATCTGCGCTCCAGTCTCAAGTGTTGTTCAGACTTCAACAGGTTTACCTCCAACTAAGAGTGCACTCATTGTGCATCCATTGTGTGCAGTGTGGCTGTTAGAATTGAGGATATGAAACAATCAGAGCATACTCTGTGTGGAATCTTACGAGCATTTATGCATCACCTGCACACCTCGTACGTGCAGCATTGCGCGTGGCCAGTAAGGACCCAGTGTGTGCACCTTAATAACGACTGGAGTGCTGCGTTTGGGGGATGTGAAACAGCATCACCTGTACATCATAGGTGTAACTTACATTATCCCTACCAATATTTCATAATACACTTATGGTACCTTCCATTCTCATGAGGTGGACCACAAGTGTCAAGGGAACTGCGAGACACACCTGTGCTCCTCTTAAGATGCAGCCCCTCCTCTCTACGACCCTCTACAGGCCCGGACAACCCAAAAACCGCAGCATCCGTTTGGGAGTTGACCCGTACAGCTGCATGTGACTAAGGCTTTATCTGGCTTCCAATTTGTGCCACTGACCTGTGGTGGTGGGAGTCCGCCGGCTCCATCAGGACACTCCGGCAGCATTCTCTTCTGCCCCTCACAGCTGCACTGACACAAAGAGAAGGGTTCTCCCTGGTCCAGTTGCCCTTGACAAAAATGTCCCTGATGCTCTCAGAGACTTCAGGGACTGACCACTCATCTTCACAGCAGTACAGGGGGTGTTGCTGGGGTGCAAAAAGAGATTAATTTACATCACTTTAGAGAATATCTTTACTGTTTTTCTTCAATTTTGCAGATTGTAAAAAGCAATAAAGACTCTTTTTGAATTAAAAAAAAGTCAAATGTGTCCTGAGTACTCACGGTAAGGGCTCTCCTTCATGCAGCGACTTCCAAAGCCAGGTTTTTCTGTCAGGGCTCCAGCAGTTTGTTGGTGTGAGGGTCGTCAGGCATATCATTGCTGCAAACACAAACAGATCTTTGCCTTCAGGACTAACAGGACAGTCATGTGGATATTGTGGAAAAAAATCAAAAGGGTCTTTTTTTATCCTTTACAAGACAATTAGACCTAGTAAAGACCTGCTTGATACTAGGAAGATAATGAAGGCTTTAGAAAGAAAACAAACAGAGGCCAAGAGAAGACTCTTACCTGATGAAAGAAAACTGTTCTCTATACATGCTGGGATGCAGAGCCAAGCTGGGGTACTTTCCAAATGGAGGAACAATCAGGCTGAATACCAGGGCAATGAACACAACACAGCTGGAGAGACTATATAAAAAAAAATCAATTTATGCATTTATATAAATCATAAAATGTCATGGCTCCAGAATTATTCATGAATAAAAAATGTAGACAGGCTAAGACTTCATGCACATATACAACAGACAATGTCACACTGAGCAAAGAAACCTTTCCTGGAGCGACGGGCGCAGAGAAGCGCTTCCAGAGCAGAGCAACAAACTGCTGTCTCCTCAGACTCCAGCCTTTCACCTGGTATGAATCTTGCCGTCTGCCCCACCAAGCCAGTCAGTCTCACGGGATTCTAGACGACACAACACAAAGAGCAACCATTGAGTCACTAACAGTTTTTTAGATTTTACAGTCACGTTTTCAAAGGTTACACCTATAAATGACAGCAATAGGACAATTGTTGTCATTGCACTGCATGGCTGCTAGTGCAGCTCTACTTGGATCACCTTCAGAGTCGTTGAAGTCAAAGTCGTCCTCAGTGAAGGTTTCAGGCAGCTCTGGTGATCTCCAAAAGCATGACGTCGATGAGTCCAGTCGGTACAACTCGTCTGCAAACACTAAGCAACAAAACGTTATGTCTGTTTTTTCACTGCCCAGACCAGCATCTGAACTGCTCTCGGATATGCTGTCCTCCTAGAGAAAGAAACTTCATGAATCTGTCACCGGATGTTCCCTCCAGTGATAAAGCTGTAACCTTCCTACCTTCTCTGTTTCTTGCTGTAGGAAACTGTGCTGGCAGAGTTCCTGCAGGACTGCAGGGTCAAGTCGTAGTCTCTTTTAACCAGCGTCAGGTAGCAGCCTGTACCAAGGTGAGTCTCAGGAAGAGGAGGAGCCCACACAGCAGAGCTTGCCATGTGAAATGATTGCAATTCTGTCACCCAGGATGTCAGCTTCATCCATATGATGAGTGGACAGAATGATTGTACGACCTGAAAGAGTTAAGACGAAACATTTATGTTTGATTTAAAAAAAAAAAGCTCAAGTTTCAAGTCCCAGATTCCCCTTTGAGCATAGGGTCAACACCAGCTGTGGGTTCATCAAGAATCACAACTTTGGAGCCCCCGACAAAAGCCAGGCCACTGACAGCTCCTCTGCATCCCACCTAACAGGAAGATGGAGTTAAAAATGCAGTTTCTACTTTCAAAATGGCTCCGAATTTTACATAGACACTTTTCTTGTAAGAAGACTTGTACAAAAGAAAAAGTAAGGTCAAGAACTGACCTGACAGGTGCTTGTGAGGAAGGCCGACATCGTTCACAATTTGTTCCATTTCACTTCTCCTCTGGAAGCCCTTTCAGGCGAGCGTAGAACCAGATGTGTTCCTCTACTGTCAACCTGGAGAAGATCAACACACAATTTGATCAATTTTCTCAGCTACTGAGTGAAGAAAGAGGCTCAACAGCTGATGCAGACACTGCAAACATACATGCGGAAAAGCACGTTGTGCTGTGGGCAACACCCAGATTCTGTCAGATGCTGCTGAGTCCGGAGCGAAGGTCCTTCCCGAGGATTTAAGCCGTTGATTTATTTATTCAAATTGTGATGGATCAGGAGAAGACAAAAACCCACCGTTTGAAACAGCTCAGGCTTGTGACACAGAAACTGCCATGTGAGAGCCAAGTCTCTGTGCTCTGCTCCATTCTGATGCATCCAATTGCAAACAAATAGATCCATTAACGCCTTTATTTCCTCGCTTCTGATTTCTACAATACATAATCCACCCGTATCCAATAAATGAGGCAGTTTCTATTGGAGTCATGACGGCTTATCATCGAATGAGTTTGTATTAAAAAAATACATTAAAAAAAAATTGTTTATCTTGATACTATTTCTCCTGCTTTGCTTTGACATTAATGTACATAAACCTGTTATGGTTTCCTGGTCATTCATCTTTTTGAAGTGTCACTTGAAAAAGATAATCCCCTGGTCTGGTTTATTTTTCTGGTTTAGTCAATGATGTTTGTCTAGATTGAAGATTTGACTCTTGATTGCATCTGTAAAACTGAATGAGTTTGAGATCATTTTCTGTTCACATTTCTTTTTTTGAGTTCTATGAGTAATATTTGTTGTCTTTCTAAATCCTGCAGGCACTCTGGATAAATCAAGCTTGTATTCTGAAAGGATTTGTTATTCTATGATGGTATTATAGTTTCATTGGAGCCAAACAAATAAACAATAAAGAGACAGACTTCCATTTATTTTTCCATTTAAAGGATGCTGGCTAAAAGCAATATATGTACGTTTTTCAACATTCAGTCACGAATGAGATCCGTGTAAAATAAACAAATAAACGTAACTTTTTTTAACTACATTTCAGATGTTAGAGTTTAAACATTCCGTTTGATCAGCAAATGTGCTTTTGATGAACGGAGACACAAACATAATCCCCGAATTTTTGGAAAGAAACTATCAAAACGAGCTTCATATTGTTTCTTCTTTCAATCCCGACCACGTTTTACGTTTTTAAAAAAGGAACTTACCTGTGATCAATAAAGATGCTCTTTGTTCCGAGTTGAAATTCACCTCCGAAAGGAATCGCTCATTCGCGGGATGTTCTCCAGAGCGGAACAACTAGCGCCGAGAACCGCCAGCGCCCCCGGCGGCCAAAGTATATTACATCACAGAGGTTAGGACTACCATAGATTTCATTTGAAATAGATGTCTCTTGTAAATGTGTAAATAAAATCATTTGTAACTTTGTATAAGCAATATATGTTCATTGTTTAATAAATGAAAAATGAACATTTTACATAAAGTTTTCTTAAAAAACACTATGTACAGATAGTTTAAAACATAGTTGTATCATTCATAAAAAACAACAACAAAAAAAACTTTCACAATGTATGATCATGTGAAAGTTAAAAAATCTTTCAAATACAAGATAAAAAAAACACACAAACTTGGAAATAAATACAAATGTGCAATAATGCTCCTACACTGCCCCCTCCTGGACATCAAACAAAAGTAAACTGTTAACAATCTTTTATTTTGTCAAATTTAGACAGACAACATTAGGATATTTCTATAGAAGTATTTTATATTTTCTCCTTCTGAATTTAAACATTATTACATTTCTCTAACGGGCTGAATGATAGTAATTCAAATGTTGCTCATGATCAAAACAGCAGCTTTATAACCAAGAAAGTGTAGATCCAATTCACAGCAGTGTCTTTTTTCCCAACATAAGTTACTCTGCTGCAGCTGAGAAGAGTTGGAGAATCTAGTTTCTTTTTCCTTTTAATTTTATTTATATTTAAAAAAATAGATTTGGTCCTTACTTCTAACATCTGGACTTTTATTATGAGGAAATAATTGTTGTAACTTTTCTTCTGATATAGTAAATCTTTCTTTTTTTTCTACTATTCATTGTAAGCCTGAGTCTCCAAAGCCAAATGTGGCTCTTTTCCCCTCCATAAGTGTCTCTCTGGCTAAAGAAAAATTAAATAATTGTAATTTTTAAAATTAAGAATTACAACAGAACTATTGATTTCATTTAGATTAGTTAAGTTTCTACATTTATGGCTGAGGTGGACCTAGAAGTAAGACAAACTAAGTAAAAGTTTTTTACATCTCTACTGATATAAAAAGCTGTATTTGTTTTACCAGGACCCTCTTACTGTGACGCACAATACATGCAATGTGTGGACTTGAAAGTTTTCGACAACAACATACTGAACACAGGTTGTTTCCTCAGAACACATGCTCTCAATGTTATTTCTTACTGGCTTGAATAAATACAAACATTTTTGTCTTTTGAAGACTTTGCACCAAGATTGAAATAAACATCCATGTTGTGTTAATGACCCCATGTTCTTCTGAGTGAACATATTTAGCATGTCCAAAGTGAGATTTTTACACCAATTATTGAGTTAGATATATTTTTGACTGTTTTACACATAATGATTTCAAGATTAGTAACTGTTGTTTTAATCCAGTTGGACTGGTGAACTGGTTTCTTTGACGTGTATTTATGTGTGTGTGTTTGTGTGTCAAATGTGTCAGAGGTCTTATTTTTCTGCTTAATAAATGTCAAACACTTTGTTCTGTATGATACATTTCAAATCTTTTTTCCACTAAGTTCTTCTATCTGAATAATTCAAAAGTCCATGTTAGCGTCAGCTTAGTTAAAGAATGAGTCTGTTTTAATCTCAAAGACATATTTTATTTTATGGTTATTACTGTTTTATAGTCAATGTTTCACTGAGCGAACTTCTCAACTTTTGGTTTTTAATTTTTCACAATATAGTCCTATTTGCAAATTACCTAATGACAGAGTGAGAGTAGAGCAATGACCTAAAACAGTTTACTGTCCAACAGCAAACAGATTATCAAAACAGGACACAATTCAGTGTTTTAATATTAGATTGTATGTCACATAACTTGCATGTGATTTTAGTGCATTAATACACAATAAATTACCATACAATATAATACATTTGTATTTAGAAAAAAACCTGACATAAAACAGTACATTTGTCAGTACAATTATCGATCATATTTAACTAACTGACTGCATTTGATACGACTGCACCAATTTTCCAGGTAAATGTTCTTTTTTTTTTTTTTTTTTTTTTACAAAATGTTCCTGTTGTTTTTAAAATACATTTTGAGGTATAATGTTAATAATGTTTTATATAATAGTTCAGCCATGCATTATACGCCTATGAAAGTGTGATGGTTTTATGTGGAGTTTGTGAATGTCCAACCTGTTTTGCAAAAGGCACAGACAGAGATCGCATTCAAAAAAGAGAGAAAAAAAAATAGAAACATTTTTAAAAAGTTATATTGACACAGGGAGAATGGTTTTTCATCCTATATTTGACCTGTAGATACATATAAAAATTGTCTTTAGGCTGTACATTTGCATTTTGTAATAATGCCTTTTCCCAATCCTTTTTTAGTAAGTGATCTGTTGACTTTTTCTTTAGATGCATGTATCAACTATAAAGAAGGATGGATGCAAAGGGAAGACGGGGCTGCAGGCAGAAATTCTCCTGGACCGAGCAATATTTTTTAATTCTTTTTTTTTTTGTTGGTTTTATTCTTTTTAAGTTTGCTGTTCATGTTTTTTTTTTGTTTGTTTTTTGCAATTTTTTTGACAGCAGTTGTAGCTTTATCTTGTTTTATTGGGTTTATAAAGTTTGGTTATTTGTTTTTAAAAAGTTTCTTTAATTAAGATTATTATTAATTATATTAATTATTAAGTTTTTCTTTAGTTTAGCTGCTTTTGATACTGTTGATCACCTGATCCTGTTGAACAGACTTAAAAGTCTTGGCATATCAGGGACGGTTCTCAAGTGGTTCAAATTCAATCTCATGGAGAGATACTTTCTGGTAACATGGACAACTTACTTTTCTGGGGTCCACAAAATTAAATGTGGTGTGCCTCAAGGCTCCATACTTGGCCCCTTACTTTTTAACATCTATATAGTTCCTCTAGGAATGTCATCAGGATGCACAACGTCAGCTTCATAGCTATGCTAATGATACCAGCTGTAACTTAGCTATTTCTCCTGATGACACAGGGCCAATAGAAGCACTTCTTAACTGTATTTTAGAGGTAAAATCATGGATGGCAAATAATTTTCTGCAGCTTCAACCAACAGAAAACAGAAATTTTAATTATTGGTCCTGAAGCTAAGAGAGAGAAACAGTTTTTGAAGTTAAAAGAATATTCATTAGATTATCCAGAAACAGTAAGAACCTTGGCGTTATTTTGACCCTAAGCTAACTTTCATCTGACATATTAAACATGTGGTTAAAACGTGTTTATCATCTTAGAAACGTGGCTAGAGTCCGCCCACTACTCTCTCTGGCTAATATGGAGATGCTGATGCATGCTTTTATCACAAGTAGAATTGATTATTGTAATGCCTGCTTGCCGAACTTCCAAAAACTAACATTAAGAATCTTCAGCTTCTCCAAAATTCTGCTGCAAGACTTCTCATCAAGACCAGGCGACAGGCTCATATCACTCCACTTTTAAAATCCCTGCATTGGCTCCCCATACAGCCTCAGGGTTGATTTTCAGATACTTTAATGGTTTTAAATGTCTTAACGGTCTTCTTATCTGTCTGACCTTTTAGTTAATATGAACCCTCGCAGTCCCTGAGATCCTCTGGCACTGGTCTTCTAACCATTCCAGCTCTAAAAACCAAAACTTACGGAGAAGCATCTTTTGAGTATTATTGGCCCTCGTTTGTGAACGGTCTGCCAGAGGATCTAAGAGCTGCAGAGAGCATAGATGTTTTTAAGAAAAGGCTCAAGACCCACCTTTTTTAAACCTGGCTTTCATAATTATTACATTTGTATCTTTTTACCTTATTTATCTATTTATAATGTTTTATGAATTTACAATAATAATTATTAATTTATTTTAAATCCTCATTATAGATTTTTATTGTTGTTTTTTTGCTTTTATCATATGTTTACTTTTTAATTTAATTTATTTAGTTTCTTGTGCTTCCTCAGTTGGGTTCTCTCTCTCTGGGTCGGCTGCCGTTCAGGCTGCGGCGGCTCTGGATGGGGAACTGCAATCGGCTCCCTAGCTGTGGTGAGGCGGGTCCTGCTGTGTGTCGCTGCGTTTGGTTGGGCTGTGCCGCTATTCACAGAGAGAGTATGGTCCAACTTTAGTGTTTCTAAAAACAAAATGTCATGCCAGTCCTGTTTCTCATTGCATCATGTTGGACCCAGTTTCTCTGGTTCTTGGCCTTCACAGCTGTCAGATTACTAACAATATCATAAAAGCTTTTACAATATTCTGGCATTCTGTGCGAGAAAAATATCCTTCAGAACTGGATTTTGGGACAAAAACCCCCTCAATTTCAGGATGGCAGAGGATAATAATGGAGTACATCCCTCTGGACCGCCTGACTTGTCTCTCACATTCAAAAACAGATATTTTTGATAACACTTGGAGACCATTCCTTGACTACATTAATGTGAATATTTCTGTCATACTGACGAGGGCGTTTGTCTAGAAGTGTAATTCTTTATTATATTAGATGTATTCACTTTACTGCCCATTTGTGTTAAGACTCCCTCCGTATTGTTACTGGGTTATGATGGAAACACTTTGATGTACCCAACATGTGTTTTTTTTTTTCTTTTTGTTGTTTTTTCCCCTTGGCAGTCTTTGTTTCATTTGTATTGTTGGAATTCTGGGGTTTGTTTCCCCTTTTGTTTGTTTGTTCTTGTTATGTCTATTTTCATGTACTGTCTTGCTGTTTATGTGGTAATTGGCAAAAAATGAATTTTTTTTTTTTAAATAAAAATAAATAAATAACGTTGTTCATCTTGAAGTGTTGTTCCAAGTTGTCTCCTCATTTCAGTCTCTTGTTGCTTAGTATTTTTTTCATGGCCATGGTCATTATAAGACAGTGCTAACTGCATAACGTGACCGGCATGCGTTTGTTGTCGCTGACTCGGAACCAAGTTCTGGTTGGGATCCAACATCTGATTTTGATCCTTTCTGAAAACAAGTGATCAGGCTCAATCTCCAATCACATGATTGGATCAAATTCCCCCATAGATAAAAGAATCAAATAAAATGTAATCACCCAAAGGTAGAAGTGTTAGGTTCAGCACAAACACATTTAATAAATGACTTAAATACATTTGTCAAATTTAAAAACAGATAATTACCAAAGAAAAGAGAAATTGAAACATATATTGGCAAGAGAAAATGTATTTTGGAGGCATTTTTCAATTGACTCTGGTGCTCTGATGTCACAGTTATGTCATACTGCCTAAGTGATGTCATGCTGATGTCATCCTTACAGTGCTGATGTACAAATTGATGATGTAATCTTCAGTGTTTTTTTGATGCCATCCTTTAGCTGATGATGATGATGCCATATTACATGAACTACTCTTCTGATCTAATTTTACATCATCAGACCAAAATCTACATATAGAAGTCAGCCAAGTGTTTAATCAAGTCCTTCGTACTGAAGAGCGATCAGTTTTCAAGCCACTGCTAAGTCAAGAACACCCTTTCTGAGGATTTTACCAAGCGCACAACTTTTACACTTCTAAAGATTTCAACAAAAATGTACCACATCAAAGAAAAGTCCCTGTTGTGCTCAAAATCCGCTTCTTCTTTTGATCTGAAACAAATCAGTTCAATTCTGCATCAAGTGGCAACAGCTTTACAAGATCCCCAAAACACTCATGGAATTCTGACACCTAACAGAATGAAGCTCTTACTAGGAAGAAACCAGGAACAACAGAACATTTCCACTGAATTTAGACAAATTGGGAATTTTTGTCATGGTTCATCTCGACATTTCAGGTGGTACATGGCCCCAGAGACACTTCTAGGTTCATGGAACACTGAAAAATCCCACGTCTGGTCCCTTGGTTGCATTGCTGCCGAAATGTTCCTTGGATTTCCTTTGTACACCGCCTACAGTGATTATGAGATGATCTGGAACATAGCACAAACTCACGGTCACTTTCCAGATCATCTCTTAGATAAAGGATGGAAAACCAAAGAGTATTTCTTTAAAAGTGAGACAAACCAGTGGCTTTTGAAGACACCAACACAATGTCAAAAGATGATCCGAGCAGATGTCAGGTTTTTTTCACTAGATGACTTCAGACAACAACAGCAGAAATCAGGAACCTGTTCAGAGACAGAACAGACTAATGTGGAACACTTCATTGACCTGATCAATGGAATGTTGGCATGCGATCCTGCAACAAGAATTCCTCTTCATCAGGTGCTGCAACATCCATTTGTCGCAGGTAGCAGAGCTCTCCCAAGAAGCTTTGTAGAAAAGTTCAAGAGTCTTACAGTCCAGCAACTTCTGGCTTCATTAGCAAAGACAGAAGAAAAAGACTTACCGTCCCATTCTGGTAAGAAAAGAAAGCTGCCCAACCAATCCCAACCTCAGTCAAATGATGGCACCCCATACATCCCACAGGTCCTTCAAGAGGTGCAGATGGCAATGTCAGAGAAGAAAAACCCTCCAAAAGAGTTTCTTCATCAAATGTCTGCAACAGTGAGCCAGCCGGCCATGGAGACATCCTATCCAGTGGCATCACAGCCATTGCTAGAGTGCAAAAGGCGTGGTCTGAAAAGGAAACTCACGTTAGACACAGACTCAGAGAGCTACTCACCTGTACCACGGAAGAGAAGAAGGATTTGTGAAGATGATGTCCCTGAAAATGTACATTCACCAGTGATCCAACCAGAGAAGATGGAAGAGGACACATCTGGCTCCCCTGATGTTAGGTTTAGATCTGACAGCTCCCCAACAACTAAAGAACATAGCGTGACAGGAGCACCTAATGTCTGGATCATTGGATCACAGTACATTTTAGAAGCACAGCTTGCAGCTGGTGAGTTGTTTGGAAAAAACCTTCATTCCAATGCCAATGTGAAGTGGATTGGAATTATTAGCTCAGGATGGAAGGATATCGTCAATGAAGTCCATCAAACAATTTCTCAAGAGGATGGTCCCCCTCAAGTTTTGCTCATCCAAGCTGAAGACAATGAGTTGGGAAGAATTCCTTCAATGAGGATTGCAAATCGAATGGAAGAAGACCTGAGGCTCCTAAAACGAATGTACCCGAAAATGAAAATAGCTTTGTCCCTCATCATTCCAAGGAGAAATTGGAGATTTGGGCCTTCTGTTCAAATGAATAAACTCCGCAAATCTGTCAATGACATGATGAGGAGAAAGACTTGCCTGTTCAATGTGGTGGTTCAGCATGAATATTTGGTCCCGGTTGATAAGAACATGTTTCAACCTGATGGAGTAAGATTAACCGCACAAGGAAATCAAGCATTTTTAAAGAAGATTTGCACTGCCATCAATAAATGTCTCCAGAAATAACAAGTACGGGCGACTTCTCTTAATGGTAGTGAGTGGTTTTTTTAATTGTGTATTTTGCTTCTTAAATTTGCTTTGTTTTCTCCTTGGTTTCTTTGTTTTAATTCTTCACATTTCTATTTTTTGTAAACATTTACTTTTATTTAGTCAAATAAAAAACAAACAGCAAAAAAGGTTTTCACTTTTACCTGTTATCTACTTTCATTTATTAAAAAAAAAAAAAAAAAAAAAAAAAAAATCACAAAAAATATGTAAGTTAGTTTGGGGTTTTGTCTTATAACTCAGGTTCCCCCTACATTTGTACATTTTTAACTTTTCTTACGTTCTTTTTGTAAAAAGTTTTTATTAAAAAAAAAAAAAAGTTTGGGGGGAGTTTCCAGGAGCTCTAGTTACCCCCATATTTTTTAAATTTGTAAAGTTTCTTATGTTCTTTTCTGTAAAAACACTTTTATAAAAAAAAAAAAAAAAGGTTGGGGGGGTTCTCTTCTATAACACGGGTTCCTCCTACTTTTTGTAAATTCTTCAAGGTTTATTTTGTGTTCTTTTCTGTAAAAACACTTTTAATGTTAAACAAGTTTTGGGGGATTCTCCATGTATACTTTTTCAAAAAGTATATTTAAAAAAAAAAAAAAAAAAAACTTAAGTCATCAAGTTAAAAAAATACTTGATAAGCTTAGTTCTTTATTGTTGTGTATGTAGTGTAAAAATGTTAAATTGTGGCTAAAAAAGTCCTTTCCTGTATATTTCATTTTAAATGTTTTTGTTGAGACTTTTGATCTCATCTAATAAAAAAATATGTAAATAAAATACATTAAAAAAAAAAAGACTTTAGTCATCAAGTTAAAAAAAATACTTGATAAGCTTAGTTCTTTATTGTTGTGTTTATAGTGTAAAAAGAGTAAAAATGTTAAATTGTGTCTAAAAAAAGTCCTTTCCTGTATATTTGATTTTAAATGTTTTTGTTGAGACTTTTGATCTCATCCAATAAAAAATATGTAAATAATAAAATATGTAAATAAAATAAATTAAAAAAAAAAAAAAAAAAAAAAACCTCTCCGTGAATCGCCACCTTGTCGTGGTGGAGAGGCTTGAGTGCTCATATGATCCTAGGAGCTGAGCTGTCTGGGGCCAAAACCCGTCAGGGTCTCCCATGGCAGACGGCTCCTAGGTGATGACCTAAACTAAGAGCGGTTCACAACTCCAAAACAAAAACAATCAACAAGTTTGACTGATGTCTTACTACACATCATCATCATCATCATCATCACACTAAATGATGATCTTGACCATGCGTGGGCAAGCTCGGTCTGTCGGTTGGTCCGTCTGTGTCTGTCTCTGTGTGTGTGTTTGTGTTTCTGTGTGTGTGTGTGTGTACTCAGAGCAGTGAAGGACTCTTGGCTCAGGCTGCAGCTGTTGAGCAGCAGTTGTCTCAGTTGGGTCAAGGAGAGGGAGGAGACCAGTGGATGGGCCACGCCCCCCCACCTTCAGGTCGAGCTGCGTCGGCGCCGTCAGGGTGGGCAGCACCTGGACTGGAGACAGCGGGTCACATGACTGCTGCAGGAGCATGCAGCTGCAGCTCATTTGTTTCCAGGTCAGCCTGCGTGAGAGTGCACAGGTGCAGGTCCAGGCTCTCCAGGTGTGCCACTTGAGCCAGATAGAAGGTGAGGTGACTCAGTCCTCCAGACAGATGTCTGTTGCAGGACAGGTCCAGCTCTCGCAGAGAGGGGACACTGCAGAGGGAGGTGCCTGCAGGAGGGCAGACGCAGGACACAACAGGCTCCTCAACATTGGTGTGAGGAGACCTATGCAGGAGGCATGCTGGGTAATTCAACACAAACTCCTGGTGTTGCTGTCCTCCAGCTTCTTTCAAATGTCTTTAAATTGAATGAGTGTTTCATTATAAATCCTTGCTGAGTTGCAGTTTATGCTAGGACATTTTGCAGGAACTCTTCCGTGTCTTTTGACATCTGTGATGTTTTTCACACATGCCTACACTCAGATCACACATGTACATTCTGGAAACCTTTATGGCAAAATGTACCAGTTCCACGTCTTCTTTCAAACATTTGCACATCGTAAGTTCAATCCTCTTTCTGCTGCTCGTCTCTTCACCATTTATGTGTTTGACGTTTTACACTTCAGACAACAGATGTTCAACATTATTAATCATTATGTTGGTTTAAGATGACTTCATAAAAAGGAAAAACTTGGATCCAGTGGGAGTGGAACGATTATGAGAATGAGATATTCAGCAGCTATAGTGAGAAGGGAACCCAAACCACCTGGAATATTGATTTTAGGAGGATTATTAAAAAGGATTAGTGAGATTTGCCTGAAAATGAAAAGACTAAAACAGACTCTTTATGAACTCTTAAATAAACAGTTTAGATATTTACCTCAGAGATATAATAGACATGAACACGATGGTTTTCTAGACATGCAGTGTAGAAATGTTTTGTTCACTTCAGGCCAAGAATTAAGATCCAGGAATCACAAAGAAGGTTGGATACTCTGCATTTTTGGCTGGGTTTGTCTTAAACGTTGACATTTTTACCAAAAACTGTAGTGTAAAGGTGTAAAAATGTCCTTAAAACTTCAGATTGACAAAAAATAATGAATGTGCTTCTTACCACAGATGGAAGATA
>BNCR01000529.1:0-25339 GCA_014656515.1 Oryzias celebensis
ACTGATCCATTTCCAATCACTCCGCGGTTCTCCGCTTCCGGGTATCTGCAGGCTCGGCGCTGCTCGCCTACCGGCGGTCTCCTGTCAGAAAGGGGATGAGTTCTTCTTGTGTTTATTTACTCATAATGGAGAATGATTCAGATCTGAATCTCACCAAAACACATCAAGCAATCATTAAACAGCCAGAATCTTTTTAATTCAGCCATTTCCAATCACTAAAATTAAAGTTACAGGTGAGACCCAATATGTCCGTTCCACATGTCAAAACCCAATTTCCCCGTTCACCAGGCAGCCTCCAGCACCCAGGTGAGGAGCTGTGCCTGGGGGGGAGAGCAGGGGAGGACTGGCTCACGGAGCTTCTGCGGCGCTCAGGGGAGAAGCTACGGCCAGGTGAAGAGCTGTGCCTGGGGGGGGAGAGCAGGGGAGGACTGGCTCACGGAGCTTCTGCGGCGCTCAGGGGAGAAGCTACGGCCAGGGAAGTGAACTGAGTCCTGGGCAGGGGGGGGCACCAGGCAGCCTGCAGCACCCAGGGGAGGAGCTGTGCCTGGGGGGGAGAGCAGGGGAGGACTGGCTCACGGAGCTTCTGCGGCGCTCAGGGGAGAAGCTACGGCCAGGTGAGGAGCTGTGCCTGGGGGGGGAGAGCAGGGGAGGACTGGCTCACGGAGCTTCTGCGGCGCTCAGGGGAGAAGCTACGGCCAGGGAAGTGAACTGAGTCCTGGGCAGGGGGGGGCACCAGGCAGCCTGCAGCACCCAGGGGAGGGAGCTCAGGCCCGGGCAGGGAGCAGAGCAGAGTCCTGGGCAGGGGGGGGGGGGGCACCAGGCAGTCTCCAGCACCCAGGGGAGGCAGCTCCAGCCCGGGCAAGGAGCACCTGCATGGCTGGCCCCCCACACCCAGGCGTCAGCAGCAGCCCAGCGACCCGGGAGGCAGGCACTCATTCCCGGGGAAAATCCCCACCACACCCCGCTGCCTGGAGCTCCGGGAACCAGGACCTCCAGTCGAACCTGCGGACCCGCTCTTAAGCACCTCTCCCTGGGATCCACCAAGTATCCCGCCCCGCTGAAAGGCCGCGACGCTGGTACCCCTCACGGAATCCCATGACGCTGGTACCCTGGGTGTTCCTCTGTGACGCTGGTATCCTTCTCCCATCTCGTGACACTGGTAGCATGGACACACAAAACCCAATTTTCCCGTCCAGTTCACTCTCAGAAAAGGGATGAGTTCTTCTTGTGTTTTTTTACTCATAATGGAGAATGATTCAGATCTGAATCTCACCAGAACACATCAAGTAATCACTAAACAGCCAGAATCTTTTTAATTGATCCATTTCTAATCACTAAAATTAAAGTTACAGGTGAGACCCAATATGTCCGTTCCACATGTCAAACCCAATTTCCCCGTCCAGTCCCCTGTCAGAAAGGGTCGAGTTTTTTGTGTGTGTTTTCACTCATAATGGAGAATGATTCAGATCTGAATCTCACCAGAACACATCAAGTAATCACTAAACAGCCAGAATCTTTTTAACTGATCCATTTCCAATCACTCCGCGGTTCTCCGCTTCCGGTATCTGCAGGCTCGGCGCTGCTCGCCTACCGGCAGTCCTCGTGCCCCGCTCCGCTCCGCCATGCTCCGCTCCCGGGTGTCTGCAGGCTCGGCCCTGCTCGCCTACCGGGGGTCCTCGTGCCCCGCTCCCGCTCCGCCATGCTCCGCTCCCGGGTGTCTGCAGGCTCGGCGCTAATCCCTTCCGGCGGTCTCCTGTCAGAAAAGGGATGAGTTTTTTTTTGTGTTTTTTTCCTCATAACAGAAGCTGTGCCAGGTCCAAATCTCACCAAAACACATCAAGTAATCACTAAACAGCCAGAATATTTTTAATTGATCCATTTCTAATCACTAAAATTAAAGTTACAGGTGAGACCCAATATGTCCGTTCCACATGTCAAAACCCAATTTCCCCGTCCAGTTCCCTGTCAGAAAAGGGTCGAGTTTTTTGTGTGTGTTTTCACTCATAACGGAGAATGATTCAGATCTGAATCTCACCAGAACACATCAAGTAATCACTAAACAGCCAGAATCTTTTTAATTGATCCATTTCTAATCACTAGAATTAAAGTTACAGGTGAGACCCAATATGTCCGTTCGACGTGTCAAAACCCAATTTCCCCGTCCAGTTCACTCTCAGAAAGGGGATGAGTTCTTCTTGTGTTTTTTTACTCATAATGGAGAATGATTCAGATCTGAATCTCACCAAAACACATCAAGCAATCATTAAACAGCCAGAATCTTTTTAATTGATCCATTTCTAATCACTAAAATTAAAGTTACAGGTGAGACCCAATATGTCCGTTCCACATGTCAAAACCCGTTTTCTCCGTTCAGTCCCCTGTCAGAAAGGGGATGAGTTCTTCTTGTGTTTTTTTACTCATAATGGAGAATGATTCAGATCTGAATCTCACCAAAACACATCAAGTAATCACTAAACAGCCAGAATCTTTTTAACTGATCCATTTCCAATCACTCCGCGGTTCTCCGCTTCCGGGTATCTGCAGGCTCGCGCTGCTCGCGTACCGGCAGTCCTCGTGCCCCGCTCCGCTGTGCTATCCTCCCGGGTGTCTGCAAGGCTCGGCCTGCTCGCCTACCGGGAGTCCTCGTGCCCCGCTCCGCTCCGCCATGCTCCGCTCCCGGGTGTCTGCAGGCTCGGCGCTAATCCCTTCCGTTCAGTCCCCTGTCAGAAAAAGGATGAGTTTTTTTTTTGTTTTTTTTCCTCATAACAGAAGCTGGGCCAGGTCCAAATCTCACCAAAACACATCAAGTAATCACTAAACAGCCAGAATCTTTTTAATTGATCCATTTCCAATCAGTAGAATTAAAGTTACAGGTGAGACCCAACATGTCCGTTCCACATGTCAAAACCCGTTTTCTCCGTTCAGTCCCCTGTCAGAAAGGGGATGAGTTCTTCTTGTGTTTTTTTACTCATAATGGAGAATGATTCAGATCTGAATCTCACCAGAACACATCAAGTAATCACTAAACAGCCAGAATCTTTTTAACTGATCCATTTCCAATCACTCCGCGGTTCTCCGCTTCCGGGTATCTGCAGGCTCGGCGCTGCTCGCCTACCGGCAGTCCTCGTGCCCCGCTCCGCTCCGCCATGCTCCGCTCCCGGGTGTCTGCAGGCTCGGCCCTGCTCGCCTACCGGGGTCCTCGTGCCCCGCTCCGCTCCGCCATGCTCCGCTCCCGGTGTCTGCAGGCTCGGCGCTAATCCCTTCCGGCGGTCTCCTGTCAGAAAAGGGATGAGTTTTTTTTGTGTTTTTTTCCTCATAACAGAAGCTGTGCCAGGTCCAAATCTCACCAAAACACATCAAGTAATCACTAAACAGCCAGAATCTTTTTAATTGATCCATTTCCAATCAGTAGAATTAAAGTTACAGGTGAGACCCAATATGTCCGTTCCACATGTCAAAACCCAATTTCCCCGTCCAGTCCCCTGTCAGAAAAGGGTCGAGTTTTTTGTGTGTGTTTTCACTCATAACGGAGAATGATTCAGATCTGACTCTATCCAAAATACATCAAGTAATCACTAAACAGCCAGAATATTTTTAATTGATCCATTTCCAATCACTAGAATTAAAGTTACAGGTGAGACCCAATATGTCCGTTCGACATGTCAAAACCCAATTTCCCCGTCCAGTTCACTCTCAGAAAGGGGATGAGTTCTTCTTGTGTTTTTTTACTCATAATGGAGAATGATTCAGATCTGAATCTCACCAAAACACATCAGCAATCATTAAACAGCCAGAATCTTTTTAATTCAGCCATTTCAATCACTAAAATTAAAGTTACAGGTGAGACCCAATATGTCCGTTCCACATGTCAAAACCCAATTTCCCCGTTCACCAGGCAGCCTCCAGCACCCAGGTGAGGAGCTGTGCCTGGGGGGGGAGAGCAGGGGAGGACTGGCTCACGGAGCTTCTGCGGCGCTCAGGGGAGAAGCTACGGCCAGGTGAGGAGCTGTGCCTGGGGGGGGGAGAGCAGGGGAGGACTGGCTCACGGAGCTTCTGCGGCGCTCAGGGGAGAAGCTACGGCCAGGTGAGGAGCTGTGCCTGGGGGGGGAGAGCAGGGGAGGACTGGCTCACGGAGCTTCTGCGGCGCTCAGGGGAGAAGCTACGGCCAGGTGAGGAGCTGTGCCTGGGGGGGGGGAGAGCAGGGGAGGACTGGCTCACGGAGCTTCTGCGGCGCTCAGGGGAGAAGCTACGGCCAGGGAAGTGAACTGAGTCCTGGGCAGGGGGGGGGCACCAGGCAGCCCTGCAGCACCCAGGGGAGGAGCTGTGCCTGGGGGGGGAGAGCAGGGGAGGACTGGCTCACGGAGCTTCTGCGGCGCTCAGGGGAGAAGCTACGGCCAGGTGAGGAGCTGTGCCTGGGGGGGGAGAGCAGGGGAGGACTGGCTCACGGAGCTTCTGCGGCGCTCAGGGGAGAAGCTACGGCCAGGGAAGTGAACTGAGTCCTGGGCAGGGGGGGGGCACCAGGCAGCCTGCAGCACCCAGGGGAGGGAGCTCAGGCCCGGGCAGGGAGCAGAGCAGAGTCCTGGGCAGGGGGGGGGGGGCACCAGGCAGTCTCCAGCACCCAGGGGAGGCAGCTCCAGCCCGGGCAAGGAGCACCTGCATGGCTGGCCCCCCACACCCAGGCGTCAGCAGCAAGCCCAGCGACCCGGGAGGCAGGCACTCATTCCCGGGGAAAATCCCCACCACACCCGCTGCCTGGAGCTCCGGGAACCAGGACCTCCAGTCGAACCTGCGGACCCGCTCTTAAGCACCTCTCCCTGGGATCCACCAAGTATCCCGCCCCGCTGAAAGGCCGCGACGCTGGTACCCCCTCACGGAATCCCATGACGCTGGTACCCTGGGTGTTCCTCTGTGACGCTGGTATCCTTCTCCCATCTCGTGACACTGGTAGCATGGACACACAAAACCCAATTTCCCCGTCAGTTCACTCTCAGAAAAGGGATGAGTTTCTTCTTGTGTTTTTTTACTCATAATGGAGAATGATTCAGATCTGAATCTCACCAGAACACATCAAGTAATCATAAACAGCCAGAATCTTTTTAATTGATCCATTTCTAATCACTAAAATTAAAGTTACAGGTGAGACCCAATATGTCCGTTCCACATGTCAAAACCCAATTTCCCCGTCCAGTCCCCTGTCAGAAAAGGGTCGAGTTTTTTGTGTGTGTTTTCACTCATAATGGAGAATGATTCAGATCTGAATCTCACCAGAACACATCAAGTAATCACTAAACAGCCAGAATCTTTTTAACTGATCCATTTCCAATCACTCCGCGGTTCTCCGCTTCCGGGTATCTGCAGGCTCGGCGCTGCTCGCCTACCGGCAGTCCTCGTGCCCCGCTCCGCTCCGCCATGCTCCGCTCCCGGGTGTCTGCAGGCTCGGCCCTGCTCGCCTACCGGGGGTCCTCGTGCCCCCGCTCCGCTCCCGCCATGCTCCGCTCCCCGGGTGTCTGCAGGCTCGGCGCTAATCCCTTCCGGCGGTCTCCTGTCAGAAAAGGGATGAGTTTTTTTTTGTGTTTTTTTCCTCATAACAGAAGCTGTGCCAGGTCCAAATCTCACCAAAACACATCAAGTAATCACTAAACAGCCAGAATCTTTTTAATTGATCCATTTCCAATCAGTAGAATTAAAGTTACAGGTGAGACCCAATATGTCCGTTCCACATGTCAAAAACCCAATTTCCCCGTCCAGTTCCCTGTCAGAAAAGGGTCGAGTTTTTTGTGTGTGTTTTCACTCATAACGGAGAATGATTCAGATCTGACTCTATCCAAAATACATCAAGTAATCACTAAACAGCCAGAATCTTTTTAATTGATCCATTTCCAATCAGTAGAATTAAAGTTACAGGTGAGACCCAATATGTCCGTTCGACATGTCAAAACCCAATTTCCCCGTCCAGTTTCCCTGTCAGAAAAGGGTCGAGTTTTTTTGTGTGTGTTTTCACTCATAACGGAGAATGATTCAGATCTGACTCTATCCAAAATACATCAAGTAATCACTAAACAGCCAGAATCTTTTTAATTCAGCCATTTCCAATCAGTAGAATTAAGTTACAGGTGAGACCCAATATGTCCGTTCGACATGTCAAAACCCAATTTCCCCGTCCAGTTCACTCTCAGAAAGGGGATGAGTTCTTCTTGTGTTTTTTTACTCATAATGGAGAATGATTCAGATCTGAATCTCACCAGAACACATCAAGTAATCACTAAACAGCCAGAATCTTTTTAACTGATCCATTTCCAATCACTCCGCGGTTCTCCGCTTCCGGGTATCTGCAGGCTCGGCGCTGCTCGCCTACCGGCGGTCTCCTGTCAGAAAGGGGATGAGTTCTTCTTGTGTTTATTTACTCATAATGGAGAATGATTCAGATCTGAATCTCACCAAAACACATCAAGCAATCATTAAACAGCCAGAATCTTTTTAATTCAGCCATTTCCAATCACTAAAATTAAAGTTACAGGTGAGACCCAATATGTCCGTTCCACATGTCAAAACCCAATTTCCCCCGTTCACCAAGGCAGCCTCCAGCACCCAGGTGAGGAGCTGTGCCTGGGGGGGAGAGCAGGGGAGGACTGGCTCACGGAGCTTCTGCGGCGCTCAGGGGAGAAGCTACGGCCAGGTGAAGAGCTGTGCCTGGGGGGGGAGAGCAGGGGAGGACTGGCTCACGGAGCTTCTGCGGCGCTCAGGGGAGAAGCTACGGCCAGGGAAGTGAACTGAGTCCTGGGCAGGGGGGGGCACCAGGCAGCCTGCAGCACCCAGGGGAGGAGCTGTGCCTGGGGGGGGAGAGCAGGGGAGGACTGGCTCACGGAGCTTCTGCGGCGCTCAGGGGAGAAGCTACGGCCAGGTGAGGAGCTGTGCCTGGGGGGGGGAGAGCAGGGGAGGACTGGCTCACGGAGCTTCTGCGGCGCTCAGGGGAGAAGCTACGGCCAGGGAAGTGAACTGAGTCCTGGGCAGGGGGGGGCACCAGGCAGCCTGCAGCACCCAGGGGAGGAGCTGTGCCTGGGGGGGGAGAGCAGGGGAGGACTGGCTCACGGAGCTTCTGCGGCGCTCAGGGGAGAAGCTACGGCCAGGTGAGGAGCTGTGCCTGGGGGGGGAGAGCAGGGGAGGACTGGCTCACGGAGCTTCTGCGGCGCTCAGGGGAGAAGCTACGGCCAGGGAAGTGAACTGAGTCCTGGGCAGGGGGGGGGCACCAGGCAGCCTGCAGCACCCAGGGAGGGAGCTCAGGCCCGGGCAGGGAGCAGAGCAGAGTCCTGGGCAGGGGGGGGGGGGCACCAGGCAGTCTCCAGCACCCAGGGGAGGCAGCTCCAGCCCGGGCAAGGAGCACCTGCATGGCTGGCCCCCCACACCCAGGCGTCAGCAGCAGCCCAGCGACCCGGGAGGCAGGCACTCATTCCCGGGGAAAATCCCCACCACACCCCGCTGCCTGGAGCTCCGGGAACCAGGACCTCCAGTCGAACCTGCGGACCCGCTCTTAAGCACCTCTCCCTGGGATCCACCAAGTATCCCGCCCCGCTGAAAGGCCGCGACGCTGGTACCCCTCACGGAATCCCATGACGCTGGTACCCTGGGTGTTCCTCTGTGACGCTGGTATCCTTCTCCCATCTCGTGACACTGGTAGCATGGACACACAAAACCCAATTTCCCGTCCAGTTCACTCTCAGAAAAGGGATGAGTTCTTCTTGTGTTTTTTTACTCATAATGGAGAATGATTCAGATCTGAATCTCACCAGAACACATCAAGTAATCACTAAACAGCCAGAATATTTTTAATTGATCCATTTCTAATCACTAAAATTAAAGTTACAGGTGAGACCCAATATGTCCGTTCCACATGTCAAAACCCAATTTCCCCGTCCAGTCCCCTGTCAGAAAAGGGTCGAGTTTTTTGTGTGTGTTTTCACTCATAACGGAGAATGATTCAGATCTGACTCTATCCAAAATACATCAAGTAATCACTAAACAGCCAGAATATTTTTAATTGATCCATTTCCAATCACTAGAATTAAAGTTACAGGTGAGACCCAATATGTCCGTTCCACATGTCAAAACCCAATTTCCCCGTCCAGTTCACTCTCAGAAAGGGGATGAGTTCTTCTTGTGTTTTTTTACTCATAATGGAGAATGATTCAGATCTGAATCTCACCAAAACACATCAAGCAATCATTAAACAGCCAGAATCTTTTTAATTCAGCCATTTCCAATCACTAAAATTAAAGTTACAGGTGAGACCCAATATGTCCGTTCCACATGTCAAAACCCAATTTCCCCGTTCACCAGGCAGCCTCCAGCACCCAGGTGAGGAGCTGTGCCTGGGGGGGGAGAGCAGGGGAGGACTGGCTCACGGAGCTTCTGCGGCGCTCAGGGGAGAAGCTACGGCCAGGTGAGGAGCTGTGCCTGGGGGGGGGAGAGCAGGGGAGGACTGGCTCACGGAGCTTCTGCGGCGCTCAGGGGAGAAGCTACGGCCAGGTGAGGAGCTGTGCCTGGGGGGGGAGAGCAGGGGAGGACTGGCTCACGGAGCTTCTGCGGCGCTCAGGGGAGAAGCTACGGCCAGGTGAGGAGCTGTGCCTGGGGGGGGGAGAGCAGGGGAGGACTGGCTCACGGAGCTTCTGCGGCGCTCAGGGAGAAGCTACGGCCAGGGAAGTGAACTGAGTCCTGGGCAGGGGGGGGCACCAGGCAGCCTGCAGCACCCAGGGAGGAGCTGTGCCTGGGGGGGAGAGCAGGGGAGGACTGGCTCACGGAGCTTCTGCGGCGCTCAGGGGAGAAGCTACGGCCAGGTGAGGAGCTGTGCCTGGGGGGGGAGAGCAGGGGAGGACTGGCTCACGGAGCTTCTGCGGCGCTCAGGGAGAAGCTACGGCCAGGGAAGTGAACTGAGTCCTGGGCAGGGGGGGGCACCAGGCAGCCTGCAGCACCCAGGGGAGGGAGCTCAGGCCCGGGCAGGGAGCAGAGCAGAGTCCTGGGCAGGGGGGGGGGGGCACCAGGCAGTCTCCAGCACCCAGGGGAGGCAGCTCCAGCCCGGGCAAGGAGCACCTGCATGGCTGGCCCCCCACACCCAGGCGTCAGCAGCAGCCCAGCGACCCGGGAGGCAGGCACTCATTCCCGCGGAAAATCCCCACCACACCCCGCTGCCTGGAGCTCCGGGAACCAGGACCTCCAGTCGAACCTGCGGACCCGCTCTTAAGCACCTCTCCCTGGGATCCACCAAGTATCCCGCCCCGCTGAAAGGCCGCGACGCTGGTACCCCTCACGGAATCCCATGACGCTGGTACCCTGGGTGTTCCTCTGTGACGCTGGTATCCTTCTCCCATCTCGTGACACTGGTAGCATGGACACACAAAACCCAATTTCCCCGTCCAGTTCACTCTCAGAAAAGGGATGAGTTTTTTGTGTGTGTTTTCACTCATAATGGAGAATGATTCAGATCTGAATCTCACCAGAACACATCAAGTAATCACTAAACAGCCAGAATCTTTTTAACTGATCCATTTCCAATCACTCCGCGGTTCTCCGCTTCCGGGTATCTGCAGGCTCGGCGCTGCTCGCCTACCGGCAGTCCTCGTGCCCCGCTCCGCTGTGCTATCCTCCCGGGTGTCTGCAGGCTCGGCCCTGCTCGCCTACCGGGAGTCCTCGTGCCCCGCTCCGCTCCGCCATGCTCCGCTCCCGGGTGTCTGCAGGCTCGGCGCTAATCCCTTCCGTTCAGTCCCTGTCAGAAAAAGGATGAGTTTTTTTTTGTGTTTTTTTCCTCATAACAGAAGCTGGGCCAGGTCCAAATCTCACCAAAACACATCAAGTAATCACTAAACAGCCAGAATCTTTTTAATTGATCCATTTCCAATCAGTAGAATTAAAGTTACAGGTGAGACCCAATATGTCCGTTCCACATGTCAAAACCCAATTTCCCCGTCCAGTTCCCTGTCAGAAAAGGGTCGAGTTCTTCTTGTGTTTTTTTACTCATAATGGAGAATGATTCAGATCTGAATCTCACCAGAACACATCAAGTAATCACTAAACAGCCAGAATCTTTTTAATTCAGCCATTTCCAATCAGTAGAATTAAAGTTACAGGTGAGACCCAATATGTCCGTTCGACATGTCAAAACCCAATTTCCCCGTCCAGTTCACTCTCAGAAAGGGGATGAGTTCTTCTTGTGTTTTTTTACTCATAATGGAGAAGGATTCAGATCTGAATCTCACCAAAACACATCAAGTAATCACTAAACAGCCAGAATCTTTTTAACTGATCCATTTCCAATCACTCCGCGGTTCTCCGCTTCCGGGTATCTGCAGGCTCGGCGCTGCTCGCCTACCGGCAGTCCTCGTGCCCCGCTCCGCTCCGCCATGCTCCGCTCCCGGGTGTCTGCAGGCTCGGCCCTGCTCGCCTACCGGGGTCCTCGTGCCCCGCTCCGCTCCGCCATGCTCCGCTCCCGGGTGTCTGCAGGCTCGGCGCTAATCCCTTCCGGCGGACTCCTGTCAGAAAAGGGATGAGTTTTTTTTTGTGTTTTTTTCCTCATAACAGAAGCTGTGCCAGGTCCAAATCTCACCAAAACACATCAAGTAATCACTAAACAGCCAGAATATTTTTAATTGATCCATTTCTAATCACTAAAATTAAAGTTACAGGTGAGACCCAATATGTCCGTTCCACATGTCAAAACCCAATTTCCCCGTCCAGTCCCCTGTCAGAAAAGGGTCGAGTTTTTTGTGTGTGTTTTCACTCATAACGGAGAATGATTCAGATCTGACTCTATCCAAAATACATCAAGTAATCACTAAACAGCCAGAATATTTTTAATTGATCCATTTCCAATCACTAGAATTAAAGTTACAGGTGAGACCCAATATGTCCGTTCCACATGTCAAAACCCAATTTCCCCGTCCAGTTCACTCTCAGAAAGGGGATGAGTTCTTCTTGTGTTTTTTTCCTCATAATGGAGAATGATTCAGATCTGAATCTCACCAAAACACATCAAGCAATCATTAAACAGCCAGAATCTTTTTAATTGATCCATTTCTAATCACTAAAATTAAAGTTACAGGTGAGACCCAATATGTCCGTTCCACATGTCAAAACCCGTTTTCTCCGTTCAGTCCCCTGTCAGAAAGGGGATGAGTTCTTCTTGTGTTTTTTTACTCATAATGGAGAATGATTCAGATCTGAATCTCACCAGAACACATCAAGTAATCACTAAACAGCCAGAATCTTTTTAACTGATCCATTTCCAATCACTCCGCGGTTCTCCGCTTCCGGGTATCTGCAGGCTCGGCGCTGCTCGCCTACCGGCAGTCCTCGTGCCCCGCTCCGCTGTGCTATCCTCCCGGGTGTCTGCAGGCTCGGCCCTGCTCGCCTACCGGGAGTCCTCGTGCCCCGCTCCGCTCCGCCATGCTCCGCTCCCGGGTGTCTGCAGGCTCGGCGCTAATCCCTTCCGTTCAGTCCCCTGTCAGAAAAAGGATGAGTTTTTTTTTGTGTTTTTTTCCTCATAACAGAAGCTGGGCCAGGTCCAAATCTCACCAAAACACATCAAGTAATCACTAAACAGCCAGAATCTTTTTAATTGATCCATTTCCAATCAGTAGAATTAAAGTTACAGGTGAGACCCAATATGTCCGTTCCACATGTCAAAACCCAATTTCCCCGTCCAGTTCCCTGTCAGAAAAGGGTCGAGTTTTTTGTGTGTGTTTTCACTCATAACGGAGAATGATTCAGATCTGACTCTATCCAAAATACATCAAGTAATCACTAAACAGCCAGAATCTTTTTAACTGATCCATTTCCAATCACTCCGCGGTTCTCCGCTTCCGGGTATCTGCAGGCTCGGCGCTGCTCGCCTACCGGCAGTCCTCGTGCCCCGCTCCGCTCCGCCATGCTCCGCTCCCGGGTGTCTGCAGGCTCGGCCCTGCTCGCCTACCGGGGTCCTCGTGCCCCGCTCCGCTCCGCCATGCTCCGCTCCCGGGTGTCTGCAGGCTCGGCGCTAATCCCTTCCGGCGGTCTCCTGTCAGAAAAGGGATGAGTTTTTTTTTGTGTTTTTTTCCTCATAACAGAAGCTGTGCCAGGTCCAAATCTCACCAAAACACATCAAGTAATCACTAAACAGCCAGAATATTTTTAATTGATCCATTTCTAATCACTAAAATTAAAGTTACAGGTGAGACCCAATATGTCCGTTCCACATGTCAAAACCCAATTTCCCCGTCCAGTTCCCTGTCAGAAAAGGGTCGAGTTTTTTGTGTGTGTTTTCACTCATAACGGAGAATGATTCAGATCTGACTCTATCCAAAATACATCAAGTAATCACTAAACAGCCAGAATCTTTTTAATTGATCCATTTCCAATCAGTAGAATTAAAGTTACAGGTGAGACCCAATATGTCCGTTCCACATGTCAAAACCCAATTTCCCCGTCCAGTTCCCTGTCAGAAAAGGGTCGAGTTTTTTGTGTGTGTTTTCACTCATAACGGAGAATGATTCAGATCTGACTCTATCCAAAATACATCAAGTAATCACTAAACAGCCAGAATATTTTTAATTGATCCATTTCTAATCACTAAAATTAAAGTTACAGGTGAGACCCAATATGTCCGTTCCACATGTCAAAACCCAATTTCCCCGTTCACCAGGCAGCCTCCAGCACCCAGGTGAGGAGCTGTGCCTGGGGGGGAGAGCAGGGGAGGACTGGCTCACGGAGCTTCTGCGGCGCTCAGGGGAGAAGCTACGGCCAGGTGAGGAGCTGTGCCTGGGGGGGGGAGAGCAGGGGAGGACTGGCTCACGGAGCTTCTGCGGCGCTCAGGGGAGAAGCTACGGCCAGGTGAGGAGCTGTGCCTGGGGGGGGAGAGCAGGGGAGGACTGGCTCACGGAGCTTCTGCGGCGCTCAGGGGAGAAGCTACGGCCAGGTGAGGAGCTGTGCCTGGGGGGGAGAGCAGGGGAGGACTGGCTCACGGAGCTTCTGCGGCGCTCAGGGGAGAAGCTACGGCCAGGTGAGGAGCTGTGCCTGGGGGGGGGGAGAGCAGGGGAGGACTGGCTCACGGAGCTTCTGCGGCGCTCAGGGGAGAAGCTACGGCCAGGGAAGTGAACTGAGTCCTGGGCAGGGGGGGGGCACCAGGCAGCCTGCAGCACCCAGGGGAGGAGCTGTGCCTGGGGGGGGAGAGCAGGGGAGGACTGGCTCACGGAGCTTCTGCGGCGCTCAGGGAGAAGCTACGGCCAGGTGAGGAGCTGTGCCTGGGGGGGGAGAGCAGGGGAGGACTGGCTCACGGAGCTTCTGCGGCGCTCAGGGGAGAAGCTACGGCCAGGGAAGTGAACTGAGTCCTGGGCAGGGGGGGGGCACCAGGCAGCCTGCAGCACCCAGGGGAGGGAGCTCAGGCCCGGGCAGGGAGCAGAGCAGAGTCCTGGGCAGGGGGGGGGGGCACCAGGCAGTCTCCAGCACCCAGGGGAGGCAGCTCCAGCCCGGGCAAGGAGCACCTGCATGGCTGGCCCCCCACACCCAGGCGTCAGCAGCAGCCCAGCGACCCGGGAGGCAGGCACTCATTCCCGGGAAAATCCCCACCACACCCCGCTGCCTGGAGCTCCGGGAACCAGGACCTCCAGTCGAACCTGCGGACCCGCTCTTAAGCACCTCTCCCTGGGATCCACCAAGTATCCCGCCCCGCTGAAAGGCCGCGACGCTGGTACCCCTCACGGAATCCCATGACGCTGGTACCCTGGGTGTTCCTCTGTGACGCTGGTATCCTTCTCCCATCTCGTGACACTGGTAGCATGGACACACAAAACCCAATTTCCCCGTCCAGTTCACTCTCAGAAAAGGGATGAGTTCTTCTTGTGTTTTTTTACTCATAATGGAGAATGATTCAGATCTGAATCTCACCAGAACACATCAAGTAATCACTAAACAGCCAGAATCTTTTTAACTGATCCATTTCCAATCACTCCGCGGTTCTCCGCTTCCGGGTATCTGCAGGCTCGGCGCTGCTCGCCTACCGGCAGTCCTCGTGCCCCGCTCCGCTGTGCTATCCTCCCGGGTGTCTGCAGG
The DNA here is from genome assembly GCA_014656515.1 of Oryzias celebensis. NCBI lineage: Eukaryota > Metazoa > Chordata > Actinopteri > Beloniformes > Adrianichthyidae > Oryzias > Oryzias celebensis. The sequence continues at coordinate 14,074 of BNCR01000529.1, forward strand.
CTCGGCCCTGCTCGCCTACCGGGAGTCCTCGTGCCCCGCTCCGCTCCGCCATGCTCCGCTCCCGGGTGTCTGCAGGCTCGGCGCTAATCCCTTCCGTTCAGTCCCCTGTCAGAAAAAGGATGAGTTTTTTTTTTGTGTTTTTTTCCTCATAACAGAAGCTGGGCCAGGTCCAAATCTCACCAAAACACATCAAGTAATCACTAAACAGCCAGAATCTTTTTAATTGATCCATTTCCAATCAGTAGAATTAAAGTTACAGGTGAGACCCAATATGTCCGTTCCACATGTCAAAACCCAATTTCCCCGTCCAGTTCCCTGTCAGAAAAGGGTCGAGTTCTTCTTGTGTTTTTTTACTCATAATGGAGAATGATTCAGATCTGAATCTCACCAGAACACATCAAGTAATCACTAAACAGCCAGAATCTTTTTAATTCAGCCATTTCCAATCAGTAGAATTAAAGTTACAGGTGAGACCCAATATGTCCGTTCGACATGTCAAAACCCAATTTCCCCGTCCAGTTCACTCTCAGAAAGGGATGAGTTCTTCTTGTGTTTTTTTACTCATAATGGAGAAGGATTCAGATCTGAATCTCACCAAAACACATCAAGTAATCACTAAACAGCCAGAATCTTTTTAACTGATCCATTTCCAATCACTCCGCGGTTCTCCGCTTCCGGGTATCTGCAGGCTCGGCGCTGCTCGCCTACCGGCAGTCCTCGTGCCCCGCTCCGCTCCGCCATGCTCCGCTCCCGGGTGTCTGCAGGCTCGGCCCTGCTCGCCTACCGGGGGTCCTCGTGCCCCGCTCCGCTCCGCCATGCTCCGCTCCCGGGTGTCTGCAGGCTCGGCGCTAATCCCTTCCGGCGGACTCCTGTCAGAAAAGGGATGAGTTTTTTTTTGTGTTTTTTTCCTCATAACAGAAGCTGTGCCAGGTCCAAATCTCACCAAAACACATCAAGTAATCACTAAACAGCCAGAATATTTTTAATTGATCCATTTCTAATCACTAAAATTAAAGTTACAGGTGAGACCCAATATGTCCGTTCCACATGTCAAAACCCAATTTCCCCGTCCAGTCCCCTGTCAGAAAAGGGTCGAGTTTTTTGTGTGTGTTTTCACTCATAACGGAGAATGATTCAGATCTGACTCTATCCAAAATACATCAAGTAATCACTAAACAGCCAGAATATTTTTAATTGATCCATTTCCAATCACTAGAATTAAAGTTACAGGTGAGACCCAATATGTCCGTTCCACATGTCAAAACCCAATTTCCCCGTCCAGTTCACTCTCAGAAAGGGGATGAGTTCTTCTTGTGTTTTTTTACTCATAATGGAGAATGATTCAGATCTGAATCTCACCAAAACACATCAAGCAATCATTAAACAGCCAGAATCTTTTTAATTCAGCCATTTCCAATCACTAAAATTAAAGTTACAGGTGAGACCCAATATGTCCGTTCCACATGTCAAAACCCAATTTCCCCGTTCACCAGGCAGCCTGCAGCACCCAGGGGAGGAGCTGTGCCTGGGGGGGAGAGCAGGGGAGGACTGGCTCACGGAGCTTCTGCGGCGCTCAGGGGAGAAGCTACGGCCAGGTGAGGAGCTGTGCCTGGGGGGGGAGAGCAGGGGAGGACTGGCTCACGGAGCTTCTGCGGCGCTCAGGGGAGAAGCTACGGCCAGGGAAGTGAACTGAGTCCTGGGCAGGGGGGGGCACCAGGCAGCCTGCAGCACCCAGGGGAGGGAGCTCAGGCCCGGGCAGGGAGCAGAGCAGAGTCCTGGGCAGGGGGGGGGGGGCACCAGGCAGTCTCCAGCACCCAGGGGAGGCAGCTCCAGCCCGGGCAAGGAGCACCTGCATGGCTGGCCCCCACACCCAGGCGTCAGCAGCAGCCCAGCGACCCGGGAGGCAGGCACTCATTCCCGGGGAAAATCCCCACCACACCCCGCTGCCTGGAGCTCCGGGAACCAGGACCTCCAGTCGAACCTGCGGACCCGCTCTTAAGCACCTCTCCCTGGGATCCACCAAGTATCCCGCCCCGCTGAAAGGCCGCGACGCTGGTACCCCTCACGGAATCCCATGACGCTGGTACCCTGGGTGTTCCTCTGTGACGCTGGTATCCTTCTCCCATCTCGTGACACTGGTAGCATGGACACACAAAACCCAATTTCCCCGTCCAGTTCACTCTCAGAAAAGGGATGAGTTCTTCTTGTGTTTTTTTACTCATAATGGAGAATGATTCAGATCTGAATCTCACCAGAACACATCAAGCAATCATTAAACAGCCAGAATCTTTTTAATTGATCCATTTCCAATCACTAAAATTAAAGTTACAGGTGAGACCCAATATGTCCGTTCCACATGTCAAAACCCAATTTCCCCGTCCAGTTCACTCTCAGAAAGGGGATGAGTTCTTCTTGTGTTTTTTTCCTCATAATGGAGAATGATTCAGATCTGAATCTCACCAAAACACATCAAGCAATCATTAAACAGCCAGAATCTTTTTAATTGATCCATTTCTAATCACTAAAATTAAAGTTACAGGTGAGACCCAATATGTCCGTTCCACATGTCAAAACCCGTTTTCTCCGTTCAGTCCCCTGTCAGAAAGGGGATGAGTTCTTCTTGTGTTTTTTTACTCATAATGGAGAATGATTCAGATCTGAATCTCACCAGAACACATCAAGTAATCACTAAACAGCCAGAATCTTTTTAACTGATCCATTTCCAATCACTCCGCGGTTCTCCGCTTCCGGGTATCTGCAGGCTCGGCGCTGCTCGCCTACCGGCAGTCCTCGTGCCCCGCTCCGCTGTGCTATCCTCCCGGGTGTCTGCAGGCTCGGCCCTGCTCGCCTACCGGGAGTCCTCGTGCCCCGCTCCGCTCCGCCATGCTCCGCTCCCGGGTGTCTGCAGGCTCGGCGCTAATCCCTTCCGTTCAGTCCCCTGTCAGAAAAAGGATGAGTTTTTTTTTGTGTTTTTTTCCTCATAACAGAAGCTGGGCCAGGTCCAAATCTCACCAAAACACATCAAGTAATCACTAAACAGCCAGAATCTTTTTAATTGATCCATTTCCAATCAGTAGAATTAAAGTTACAGGTGAGACCCAATATGTCCGTTCCACATGTCAAAACCCAATTTCCCCGTCCAGTTCCCTGTCAGAAAAGGGTCGAGTTTTTTGTGTGTGTTTTCACTCATAACGGAGAATGATTCAGATCTGACTCTATCCAAAATACATCAAGTAATCACTAAACAGCCAGAATCTTTTTAACTGATCCATTTCCAATCACTCCGCGGTTCTCCGCTTCCGGGTATCTGCAGGCTCGGCGCTGCTCGCCTACCGGCAGTCCTCGTGCCCCGCTCCGCTCCGCCATGCTCCGCTCCCGGGTGTCTGCAGGCTCGGCCCTGCTCGCCTACCGGGGGTCCTCGTGCCCCGCTCCGCTCCGCCATGCTCCGCTCCCGGGTGTCTGCAGGCTCGGCGCTAATCCCTTCCGGCGGTCTCCTGTCAGAAAAGGGATGAGTTTTTTTTTGTGTTTTTTTCCTCATAACAGAAGCTGTGCCAGGTCCAAATCTCACCAAAACACATCAAGTAATCACTAAACAGCCAGAATATTTTTAATTGATCCATTTCTAATCACTAAAATTAAAGTTACAGGTGAGACCCAATATGTCCGTTCCACATGTCAAAACCCAATTTCCCCGTCCAGTTCCCTGTCAGAAAAGGGTCGAGTTTTTTGTGTGTGTTTTCACTCATAACGGAGAATGATTCAGATCTGACTCTATCCAAAATACATCAAGTAATCACTAAACAGCCAGAATCTTTTTAATTGATCCATTTCCAATCAGTAGAATTAAAGTTACAGGTGAGACCCAATATGTCCGTTCCACATGTCAAAACCCAATTTCCCCGTCCAGTTCCCTGTCAGAAAAGGGTCGAGTTTTTTGTGTGTGTTTTCACTCATAACGGAGAATGATTCAGATCTGACTCTATCCAAAATACATCAAGTAATCACTAAACAGCCAGAATCTTTTTAATTGATCCATTTCCAATCAGTAGAATTAAAGTTACAGGTGAGACCCAACATGTCCGTTCCACTTGTTAAAACCCGTTTTCCCCATCCACTTCACTGTCAGAAAAGGGTCGAGTTCTTATTGTGTTTTCACTTAAAATCGAGAATGATTCAGATAAGTTGAGTGTGCCTCCTCCCGACCCTGGTCACTAACGTCCATGTACGTATATACCAACGGCGCGGGCACGGGTCGGCCTTCGGCGCTTTCCCTAACCAGAAACAGAGTTTCAAGTAATGGCACCAACTAGTGGGAACAAAAGTTTTCAAAATCCTTCACTACAAACCAATACATATAGACTCAGAATGCTCTGAAACGTGCTCCTCAATCGTTTTTGCATGGAGGATTTCGGCCCAAAACACTTAGAGCAATTTTCGCCTAGCGTTTTTTCCAAAAACGGTTTTTGGCCTATAACTTTTGAACGGAAGGTTATAGAGACTTGGAACCAGCGTTCGTCAGACATAATTCGGCCCTTCTGAACACACTGCAGGTGTCCCTGAGTCTCTACGACTTTCCGTTCAAAAGTTACAGAAAAAATTCTCAAAAATTTTGAAGTATCTCCGGAACCGTAAGTCCGAGAGACTTGGGGACAACGCCAAATGGTTTTTTACCCCTTTGTCCACTGGGGTAGGACTTGTTATTTTCTCTCTACGACCTTCCATTCCCGAGTTAGCGGGGGTGGACAACGTCGCTTAAACCCCATATACCTAACCCTAACCCTAACCCTAACCCTAACCCCTAACCCTAACCTAACCCTAACCCTAACCCTAACCCTAACCCTAACCCTAACCCTAACCCTAACCCTAACCCTAACCCTAACCCTAACCCTAACCCTAACCCCCGTCCAGTTCCCTGTCAGAAAAGGGTCGAGTTTTTTGTGTGTGTTTTCACTCATAACGGAGAATGATTCAGATCTGACTCTATCCAAAATACATCAAGTAATCACTAAACAGCCAGAATCTTTTTAATTGATCCATTTCTAATCACTAAAATTAAAGTTACAGGTGAGACCCAATATGTCCGTTCGACATGTCAAAACCCAATTTCCCCGTCCAGTCCCCTGTCAGAAAAGGGTCGAGTTTTTTGTGTGTGTTTTCACTCATAACGGAGAATGATTCAGATCTGACTCTATCCAAAATACATCAAGTAATCACTAAACAGCCAGAATCTTTTTAATTGATCCATTTCCAATCAGTAGAATTAAAGTTACAGGTGAGACCCAATATGTCCGTTCCACATGTCAAAACCCAATTTCCCCGTCCAGTTCACTCTCAGAAAAGGGTCGAGTTCTTCTTGTGTTTTTTTACTCATAATGGAGAAGGATTCAGATCTGAATCTCACCAAAACACATCAAGTAATCACTAAACAGCCAGAATCTTTTTAATTGATCCATTTCTAATCAGTAGAATTAAAGTTACAGGTGAGACCCAACATGTCCGTTCGAGTTGTCAAAACCCGTTTTCTCCGTTCAGTCCCCTGTCAGAAAGGGGATGAGTTCTTCTTGTGTTTTTTTACTCATAATGGAGAATGATTCAGATCTGAATCTCACCAGAACACATCAAGTAATCACTAAACAGCCAGAATCTTTTTAATTCAGCCATTTCCAATCAGTAGAATTAAAGTTACAGGTGAGACCCAATATGTCCGTTCGACATGTCAAAACCCAATTTCCCCGTCCAGTTCACTCTCAGAAAAGGGTCGAGTTCTTCTTGTGTTTTTTTACTCATAATGGAGAATGATTCAGATCTGAATCTCACCAGAACACATCAAGTAATCACTAAACAGCCAGAATCTTTTTAATTCAGCCATTTCCAATCAGTAGAATTAAAGTTACAGGTGAGACCCAATATGTCCGTTCGACATGTCAAAACCCAATTTCCCCGTCCAGTCCCCTGTCAGAAAAGGGTCGAGTTTTTTGTGTGTGTTTTCACTCATAACGGAGAATGATTCAGATCTGACTCTATCCAAAATACATCAAGTAATCACTAAACAGCCAGAATATTTTTAATTGATCCATTTCCAATCAGTAGAATTAAAGTTACAGGTGAGACCCAATATGTCCGTTCCACATGTCAAAACCCAATTTCCCCGTCCAGTTCACTCTCAGAAAAGGGTCGAGTTCTTCTTGTGTTTTTTTACTCATAATGGAGAATGATTCAGATCTGACTCTATCCAAAATACATCAAGTAATCACTAAACAGCCAGAATATTTTTAATTGATCCATTTCCAATCAGTAGAATTAAAGTTACAGGTGAGACCCAATATGTCCGTTCCACATGTCAAAACCCAATTTCCCCGTCCAGTTCACTCTCAGAAAAGGGTCGAGTTCTTCTTGTGTTTTTTTACTCATAATGGAGAAGGATTCAGATCTGAATCTCACCAAAACACATCAAGTAATCACTAAACAGCCAGAATCTTTTTAATTGATCCATTTCTAATCAGTAGAATTAAAGTTACAGGTGAGACCCAACATGTCCGTTCGAGTTGTCAAAACCCGTTTTCTCCGTTCAGTCCCCTGTCAGAAAGGGGATGAGTTCTTCTTGTGTTTTTTTACTCATAATGGAGAATGATTCAGATCTGAATCTCACCAGAACACATCAAGTAATCACTAAACAGCCAGAATCTTTTTAATTCAGCCATTTCCAATCAGTAGAATTAAAGTTACAGGTGAGACCCAATATGTCCGTTCGACATGTCAAAACCCAATTTCCCCGTCCAGTTCACTCTCAGAAAAGGGTCGAGTTCTTCTTGTGTTTTTTTTACTCATAATGGAGAATGATTCAGATCTGAATCTCACCAGAACACATCAAGTAATCACTAAACAGCCAGAATCTTTTTAATTCAGCCATTTCCAATCAGTAGAATTAAAGTTACAGGTGAGACCCAATATGTCCGTTCGACATGTCAAAACCCAATTTCCCCGTCCAGTTCACTCTCAGAAAGGGGATGAGTTCTTCTTGTGTTTTTTTACTCATAATGGAGAAGGATTCAGATCTGAATCTCACCAAAACACATCAAGTAATCACTAAACAGCCAGAATCTTTTTAACTGATCCATTTCCAATCACTCCGCGGTTCTCCGCTTCCGGGTATCTGCAGGCTCGGCGCTGCTCGCCTACCGGCAGTCCTCGTGCCCCGCTCCGCTCCGCCATGCTCCGCTCCGGGTGTCTGCAGGCTCGGCGCTAATCCCTTCCGTTCAGTCCCCTGTCAGAAAAAGGATGAGTTTTTTTTTGTGTTTTTTTCCTCATAACAGAAGCTGGGCCAGGTCCAAATCTCACCAAAACACATCAAGTAATCACTAAACAGCCAGAATCTTTTTAATTGATCCATTTCCAATCAGTAGAATTAAAGTTACAGGTGAGACCCAATATGTCCGTTCCACATGTCAAAACCCAATTTCCCCGTCCAGTTCCCTGTCAGAAAAGGGTCGAGTTTTTTGTGTGTGTTTTCACTCATAACGGAGAATGATTCAGATCTGACTCTATCCAAAATACATCAAGTAATCACTAAACAGCCAGAATCTTTTTAACTGATCCATTTCCAATCACTCCGCGGTTCTCCGCTTCCGGGTATCTGCAGGCTCGGCGCTGCTCGCCTACCGGCAGTCCTCGTGCCCGCTCCGCTCCGCCATGCTCCGCTCCCGGGTGTCTGCAGGCTCGGCCCTGCTCGCCTACCGGGGGTCCTCGTGCCCCGCTCCGCTCCGCCATGCTCCGCTCCCGGGTGTCTGCAGGCTCGGCGCTAATCCTTCCGGCGGTCTCCTGTCAGAAAAGGGATGAGTTTTTTTTTGTGTTTTTTTCCTCATAACAGAAGCTGTGCCAGGTCCAAATCTCACCAAAACACATCAAGTAATCACTAAACAGCCAGAATATTTTTAATTGATCCATTTCTAATCACTAAAATTAAAGTTACAGGTGAGACCCAATATGTCCGTTCCACATGTCAAAACCCAATTTCCCCGTCCAGTTCCCTGTCAGAAAAGGGTCGAGTTTTTTTGTGTGTGTTTTCACTCATAACGGAGAATGATTCAGATCTGACTCTATCCAAAATACATCAAGTAATCACTAAACAGCCAGAATCTTTTAATTGATCCATTTCCAATCAGTAGAATTAAAGTTACAGGTGAGACCCAATATGTCCGTTCCACATGTCAAAACCCAATTTCCCCGTCCAGTTCCCTGTCAGAAAAGGGTCGAGTTTTTTGTGTGTGTTTTCACTCATAACGGAGAATGATTCAGATCTGACTCTATCAAAATACATCAAGTAATCACTAAACAGCCAGAATATTTTTAATTGATCCATTTCTAATCACTAAATTAAAGTTACAGGTGAGACCCAATATGTCCGTTCCACATGTCAAAACCCAATTTCCCCGTTCACCAGCAGCCTCCAGCACCCAGGTGAGGAGCTGTGCCTGGGGGGGAGAGCAGGGGAGGACTGGCTCACGGAGCTTCTGCGGCGCTCAGGGGAGAAGCTACGGCCAGGTGAGGAGCTGTGCCTGGGGGGGGAGAGCAGGGGAGGACTGGCTCACGGAGCTTCTGCGGCGCTCAGGGGAGAAGCTACGGCCAGGTGAGGAGCTGTGCCTGGGGGGGGAGAGCAGGGAGGACTGGCTCACGGAGCTTCTGCGGCGCTCAGGGGAGAAGCTACGGCCAGGGAAGTGAACTGAGTCTGGGCAGGGGGGGGGCACCAGGCAGCCTGCAGCACCCAGGGGAGGGAGCTCAGGCCCGGCAGGGAGCAGAGCAGAGTCCTGGGCAGGGGGGGGGGCACCAGGCAGTCTCCAGCACCCAGGGGAGGCAGCTCCAGCCCGGGCAAGGAGCACCTGCATGGCTGGCCCCCACACCCAGCGTCCAGCAGCCCGCCAGCACCCGGGAGGGCAGGCACTCATTCCGGGGAAAATCCCACCACACCCCGCTGCCTGGAGCTCCGGGAACCAGGACCTCCAGTCGAACCTGCGGACCCGCTCTTAAGCACCTCTCCCTGGGATCCACCAAGTATCCCGCCCCGCTGAAAGGCCGCGACGCTGGTACCCCTCACGGAATCCCATGACGCTGGTACCCTGGTGTTCCTCTGTGACGCTGGTATCCTTCTCCCATCTCGTGACACTGGTAGCATGGACACACAAAACCCAATTTCCCCGTCCAGTTCACTCTCAGAAAAGGGATGAGTTCTTGTGTTTTTTTACTCATAATGGAGAATGATTCAGATCTGAATCTCACCAGAACACATCAAGCAATCATTAAACAGCCAGAATCTTTTTAATTGATCCATTTCCAATCACTAAAATTAAAGTTACAGGTGAGACCCAATATGTCCGTTCCACATGTCAAAACCCAATTTCCCCGTCCAGTTCACTCTCAGAAAGGGGATGAGTTCTTCTTGTGTTTTTTCCTCATAATGGAGAATGATTCAGATCTGAATCTCACCAAAACACATCAAGCATCATTAAACAGCCAGAATCTTTTTAATTGATCCATTTCTAATCAGTAAATTAAAGTTACAGGTGAGACCCAATATGTCCGTTCCACATGTCAAAACCCTTTCTCCGTCAGTCTGTCAGAAAGGGGATGAGTTCTTCTTGTGTTTTTTTACTCATAATGGAGAATGATTCAGATCTGAATCTCACCAAAACACATCAAGTAATCACTAAACAGCCAGAATCTTTTTAACTGATCCATTTCTAATCAGTAGAATTAAAGTTACAGGTGAGACCCAACATGTCCGTTCGAGTGTCAAAAACCCGTTTTCTCCGTTCAGTCCCTGTCAGAAAGGGGATGAGTTCTTCTTGTGTTTTTTTACTCATAATGGAGAATGATTCAGATCTGAATCTCACCAGAACACATCAAGTAATCACTAAACAGCCAGAATCTTTTTAATTCAGCCATTTCCAATCAGTAGAATTAAGTTACAGGTGAGACCCAATATGTCCGTTCGACATGTCAAAACCCAATTTCCCCGTCCAGTTCACTCTCAGAAAAGGGTCGAGTTTCTTCTGTGTTTTTTACTCATAATGGAGAATGATTCAGATCTGAATTCACCAGAACACATCAAGTAATCACTAAACAGCCAGAATCTTTTTAATTCAGCCATTTCCAATCAGTAGAATTAAAGTTACAGGTGAGACCCAATATGTCCGTTCGACATGTCAAACCCAATTTCCCCGTCCAGTTCACTCTCAGAAAGGGGATGAGTTCTTCTTGTGTTTTTTACTCATAATGGAGAAGGATTCAGATCTGAATCTCACCAAAACAATCAAGTAATCATAAGAATCTTTTTAACTGATCCATTTCCAATCACTCCGCGGTTCTCCGCTTCCGGGTATCTGCAGGCTCGGCGCTGCCTACCGGCAGTCCTCGTGCCCCGCTCCGCTCCGCCATGCTCCGCTCCCGGGTGTCTGCAGGCTCGGGCCCTGCTCGCCTACCGGGGGTCCTCGTGCCCCCGCTCCGCTCCGCCATGCTCCGCTCCCGGGTGTCTGCAGGCTCGGCGCTATCCCTTCCGGCGGACTCCTGTCAGAAAAGGGATGAGTTTTTTTTGTGTTTTTTCCTCATAACAGAAGCTGTGCCAGGTCCAATCTCACCAAAACACATCAAGTAATCACTAAACAGCCAGAATATTTTAATTGATCCATTTTAATCACTAAAATTAAAGTTACAGGTGAGACCCAATATGTCCGTTCCACATGTCAAACCCAATTTCCCCGTCCAGTCCCCTGTCAGAAAAGGGTCGAGTTTTTTGTGTGTGTTTTCACTCATAACGGAGAATGATTTCAGATCTGACTCTATCCAAAATACATCAAGTAATCACTAAACAGCCAGAATATTTTTAATTGATCCATTTTCCAATCACTAGAATTAAAGTTACAGGTGAGACCCAATATGTCCGTTCCACATGTCAAAACCCAATTTCCCGTCCAGTTCACTCTCAGAAAGGGGATGAGTTCTTCTTGTGTTTTTTTACTCATAATGGAGAATATTCAGATCTGAATCTCACCAAACAATCAAGCAATCATTTAAACAGCCAAGAATCTTTTTAATTCAGCCATTTCCAATCACTAAAATTAAAGTTACAGGTGAGACCCAATATGTCCGTTCACATGTCAAAACCCAATTTCCCCGTTCACCAGGCAGCCTCCGAGGACCCAGGTTGAGGAGCTGTGCCTGGGGGGGAGAGCGGGGAGGACTGGCTCACGGAGCTTCTGCGGCGCTCAGGGGA
>BNCR01000530.1:0-25242 GCA_014656515.1 Oryzias celebensis
TTTCTAATGTGGATTCCACTGATGCAGATTTCCTTTCACAGAACACCTAAAGCAGCTCCCCTTACACAGGTCTCCTGATATACATCTCCTAAAGTGCGTCTCCTCAAGTACATCCCCTGATGCAGGTTTCCTAATGTGGATTCCACTGTGGCAAGTTTCATAAAGTGGGCCTCCTGGCGTAGCTCCCCTGACACAGGACTCCTGATGCAAGTATCCTAAAGTGCATCTCCTGAGATAGGTCCTCTGACTCAGGTGTTATTATGTGGGACTCCTGACACAATTGTAATAAATTTGGCCTCCTGACGCAGGTCCCCTGACGCAGGTCTCCTGATGCAGGTTTCCTAAAGTGATTCCACTGAGGCAGGTCTCTTTTCACAGGTCTCCTGAGGCAGCTCTCCTGACACATGTGTCCTGATGCAGATCTCCTAAAGTTTGTCTTCTGAGGTAGGTCCCTGAAACATGTGTCATAAAGTGGGCCTCCTGACGCAGGTATCCTGACACAGATCTCTTGATGCAGGTTTCCTAATGTGGATTGTTCTGACGCAGGTCCCCTTTCACAGGTCTCCTAAGGCAGTTCCCCTAACACAGCTCTCCTGACGGAGATATCCTAAAGTACGTCTCCTAAGGTAGGTCCCCTGAAGCAGGTGTTGTAAGGTGGGCCTCCTGACGCAGGTAACATAAAGTGGGCCTCCTGACGCAGGTCCCCTGACGCAGGTCTCCTGATGCAGGTTTCCTAATGTGGAATCCACTGATGGAGATCTCTTTTCACAGGAATCCTAAAGTAGCTCCCTGAAACAGGTCTCCTGATATAGATCTATTAAAGTGCGTCTCCTGAAGTAGGTCCCTGACGCAGATGTTATAAGGTGGGCCTCCTGACGCAGGTGTCATAAAGTGGATCTTCTGTCGCAGGTGATATAAGTTGGGCCTCCTGACGCAGGTCCCCTGACGCAGACCTCCTGATGCAGGTTCCTAAAGTGGATTCGTCTAACACAGGTGTTTTAAAGTGGGCCTCCTGATGCAGCTGCCCTGACACAGGTCTCAAGATGTAGACCCCTAATCTGCGTCTCCTGAGGTCGGTCCTCTGATGCAACTGTTTTAAGGTGGGCCTCCTGACGCAACTCTCCTGATGCAAATTTCATTAAGTGGATTCGACTGACGCAGGTCTCCTTTCACAGGTCTCCTAACGCAGCTCCCCTGAAAAAGCTCTCCTGAAGGAATTCACTTAATGTGCGTCTCCTAAGGTAGGTCCCCTGACGCAGGTGTTATAAGGTGGGCCTCCTGACGCAGGTGTCATATAGTGGGCCTCCTGACGCAGGTCCCCTGGCGCAGGTCCCCTGACGCAGGCTAGTGATGCATTTTTCTAATGTGGATTCCACTGATGCAGATCTCCTTTCACAGAACACCTAAAGCAGCTCCCCTTACACAGGTCTCCTGAATACATCTCCTAAAGTGCGTCTCCTCAAGTACATCCCCTGATGCAGGTTCCTAATGTGGATTCCACTGTGGCAAGTTTCATAAAGTGGGCCTCCTGGCGCAGCTCCCCTGACACAGGACTCCTGATGCAAGTATCCTAAAGTGCATCTCCTGAGATAGGTCCTCTGACGCAGGTGTTATTTTGTCGGACTCCTGACACAATTGTCATAAATTTGGCCTCCTGACGCAGGTCCCCTGACGCAGGTCTCCTGATGCAGGTTTCCTAAAGTGGATTCCACTGAGGCAGGTCTCTATTCACAGGTCTCCTGAGGCAGCTCTCCTGACACATGTGTCCTGATGCAGATCTCCTAAAGTTTGTCTTCTGAGGTAGGTCCCCTGAAATATGTGTCATAAAGTGAGCCTCCTGACGCAGGTCTCCTGACACAGATCTCTTGATGCAGGTTTCTTTATGTGGATTGTTCTGACGCAGGTCCCCTTTCACAGGTCTCCTAAGGCAGTTCCCCTAACACAGCTCTCCTGACGGAGATATCCTAAAGTACGTCTCCTAAGGTAGGTCCCCTGAAGCAGGTGTTGTAAGGTGGGCCTCCTGACGCAGGTGACATAAAGTGGGCCTCCTGATGCAGGTCCCCTGATGCAGGTCTATGGATGCATGTTTCCTAAAGTGGATTCCACTGACGCAGGTCTCCTTTCAGAGGTCTCCAAACGCAGCTCCCCTGCAAAAGCTCTCCTGCAGGAGATCTCTTAAAGTGCTTCTCCTAAGATAGGTCCCCTGACGCAGGTGTCATAAAGTGGGCCTCCTGACGCAGGTCCCCTGACGCAGGTCTCCTGATGCAGATTTCCTAAAGTGGATTCCACTGATGGAGATCTCCTTTCACAGGTCTCCTCAGGCAGCTCCCCTGAGACAGGTCTCCTGACGCAGATCTCCTAAAGTAAATCTCCTGAGGTAGGTCCTCTGACGCAAGTGTCATAAAGTGGGCTCCTGAGGCAGGTCCCCTGATGCAGGTCTACTGATGCATGTTTCCTAATGTGGATTCCACTGGTGGAGATCTCCTTTCACAGCAATCCTAAAGTAGATTTTTTGACACAGGACTCCTGATATAGATCTACTATAGTTCTTCTCCTGAAGTAGGTCCCTGACGCAGGTGTCATAAAGTGTGCCTCCTGGCGCAGGTCCCCTGAAGCAGGTTTCCTATTGTAGGTTTCCTAAAGTGGTTTCCACTTTGGCAGGTCTCCTTTCATAGGTCTCCCAAGGCAACTCTCCTGACACAGCTCTCCTGATGGAGATCTGATAAAGTTCGTCTTCTGAGGTAGGTTCCCAGACACAGGTGTCATAAAGTGGGCCTCGGGACGCAGGTCCACTGACGCTGGGCTCCTGATACAGGTTTCCTAAAGTGGATTCGACTGATGCAGGTCTCCTTTCACAGGTCTCCTAACGCAGCTCCCCTGACAAAGCTCTCCTGAAGGAGTTCTCTTAAAGTGCGTCTCCTAAGGTAGGTCCCTGACGCAGATGTTATAAGGTGGGCCTCCTGACGCAGGTGTCATAAAGTGGGCCTCCTGACGCAGGTCCCGGAAGCAGGTCCCTGATGCAGGTTTCCCAAAGTGGATTCCACTGCCTCAGTTCTCCTTTCACAGGTGTCCAAAGGCAGTTCCCCCTGACACAGCTCTCCATACGGAGATCTCTTAAATTGCATCTCCTGAGGTTGGTCCCCTGGCACAGGTGTCATTTAGTGAGCCTCCTTTTGCAGGTCTCCTATTGCAGGTTTCCTAAAGTGGTTTCCACGGCAGGTCTCTTTTCATAGGTCTCCTGAGGCAGCTCCCCTGACACAGCTCTCCTGACAGAGATCTGATGAAGTTCGTCTTCTGAGGTAGGTTCCCAGATACAGGTGTCATAAAGTGGACCTCCGGACGCAGGTCCCCTGACGCAGGTCTCCTAATGCAGCTCCCCTGATAAAGCTCTCCTGACGGAGTTCTCTTAAGGTGCGTCTCCTAAGGTAGGTCCCCTGACATAGGTGTTATAAGGTGGGCCTCCTGACGCAGGTCCCTGATGCAGGTCTCCTGATGCAGATTTCCTAAAGTGGATTCCAGTGAGGCAGGTCTCCTTTCACAGGTCTCCTCAAGCAGCTCCCCTGAGACAGGTCTCCTGACGCAGATCTCCTAAAGTAAATCTCCTGAAGTAGGTCCTCTGACGCAGGTGTCATAAAGTGGGCCTCCTGACGCAGGTCCCCGATGCAGGTCTACTGATGCATGTTTCCTAATGTGGATTCCACTGATGCAGATCTCCTTTCACAGCAATCCTAAAGCAGCTCCCCTGACACAGGTCTCCTGATATAGCTCTATTATAGTAAATCTCCTGAAGTAGGTCCTCTGACGCAGGTGTCATAAAGTGTGCCTCCTGACGCAGGTCTCCTGAAGCAGGTCTCCTATTGCAGGTTTCCTAAAGTGGTTTCCACTTCGGCAGGTCTTCTTTCATAGGTCTCCTAAGGCAGCTCCCCTGACACAGCTCTCCTGACGGAGATCTGATGAAGTTCGTCTTCTGAGGTAGGTTCCTAGACACAGGTGTCATAAAGTGGACCTCCGGACGCAGGTCTCTTGATGCAGGTTTCCTAAAGTGGATTCGACTGACGCAAGTCTCCTAACGCAGCTCCCCTGACAAAGCTCTCCTGAAGGAGTTTTCTTAAAGTGCATCTCCTAAGTTAGGTCCCCTGACGCAGATGTTATAAGGTGGGCCTCCTGACGCAGGTGTCATAAAGTGGGCCTCCTGACGCAGGTCCCCTGACGCAGGTCTACTGATGCATGTTTCCTAATGTGGATTCCACTGATGGAGATCTCCTTTGACAGCAATCCTAAAGCAGCTTACCTGACACAGGTCTCCTGATATAGATCTACAATAGTTCGTCTCCTGAAGTAGGTCCCCTGACGCAGGTCTCCTGATATAGATCTACTAAACTGCAGCTCCTAAAGTAGGTCCCCTGACACAGGTGTCATAAAGTGGGCCTCCTGACGCAGGTCCCTGACGCAGGTCTCCTGATGCAGATTTCCTAAAGTGGATTCCACTGATGGAGATCTCCTTTCATAGCAGTCCTAAAGCAGCTTCCCTGACACACGTCTCCTGATATAGATCTACTATAGTTCATCTCCTGAAGTAGGTCCCCTGACGCAGGTGTTATAAGGTGGGCCTCCTGACGCAGGTCCCCTGATGCAGGTCTCCTGATGCAGATTTCCTAAAGTGGATTCCACTGAGGCAGGTCTCCTTTCACAGGTCTCCTCAGGCCGCTCCCCTGAGACAGGTCTCCTGACGCAGATCTCCTAAAGTAAATCTCCTGAGGTAGGTCCTCTGACGCAAGTGTCATAAAGTGGGCCTCCTGAGGCAGGTCCCCTGATGCAGGTCTACTGATGCATGTTTCCTAATGTGGATTCCACTGATACAGATTTCCTTTCACAGCAATCGTAAAGCAGCTCCCCTGACACAGGTCTCCTGATATAGATCTACTAAAGTGCGTCTCCTGAAGTAGGTCTGCTGACGCAGGTGTCATATAATGTGACTCCTGACGCAGGTCCCCTGACGCAGGTCTCCTGCTGCAGATTTCCTAAAGTGGATTCCACTGACGCAGGTCTCCTTTCACAGGTCTCCTCAGGCAGCTCCCCTGACACAGGTCTCCTGATATAGATCTACTAAATTGCGTCTCCTGAAGTAAGTCCCCTGACGCAGGTGTCATAAAGTGGTCCTCCTGACGCAGGTCCCCTGGAGCAGGTCTCCTGATGCAGGTTTCCTAATGTGGATTCCACTGATGCAGATCTCCTTTCACAGCAATCCTAAAGCAGCTCCCCTGACACAGGTCTCCTGATATAGCTCTATTAAAGTGCGTCTCCTGAAGTAGGTCCCCTGACGCAGGTGTCATAAAGTGGGCCTCCTGACGCAGGTCCCCTGACGCAGGTCTCCTGATGCAGATTTCCTAAAGTGGATTCCACTGGTGCAGATCTCCTTTCACAGGTCTCCTAAGCAGTTCCCTGACACATTTTTCCTGACGCAGAACTCTAAAGTAAATCTCCTGAGTAGGTCCTCTGACGCAAGTGTCATAAAGTGGCCTCCTGACGCAGGTCCCCTGAAGCAGGTCTCCTATTGTAGGTTTCCTAAAGTGGTTTCCACTTCGGCAGGTCTCCTTTCATAGGTCTCCTAAGGCAGCTCTCCTGACACAGCTCTCCTGACGGAGATCTGATAAAGTCGTCTTCCGAGGTAGGTTCCCAGACACAGGTGTCATAAAGTGGGCCTCGGGACGCAGGTCCGCTGACGCTGGTCTCCTGATGCAGGTTTCCTAACCTATATTCCACTGAATCAGGTGTCATAAAGTGGTACCCCTGACGCAGCTCCCCTGACACAGGTCTCCTAATGCAGATCTCCTAAAATGCGTCTCCTAAGGTAGGTCCACTGTCGCAGGTGTCATAAAGTGGGCCTCATGACGCAGGTCCCCTGACGCAGGTCTCCTGATGCAGGTTTCCTAATGTGGATTCCACTGATGCAGATCTCCTTTCACAGGACTCCTAAAGCAGCTCCCCTGACACAGGTCTCCATATATAGATCCCTAAAGTGCGTCTCCTGAAGTAGGTCCCCTGACGCAGGTGTCATAAAGTGGGCCTTAAGACAAGGGTCCCCTAAAGCAGGCCTCCTGATGCAGGTTTCCTAAAGTGGATTCCACTGACACAGGTCTCCTTTCACAGGTTTATGAAGTCAATTGCCCTAACACAGCTCTCCAGACAGAGTTCTCCTAAAGTAGATCTCCTAAGGTAGGTCCCCGTACGCAGGTTTTATAAGGTGTGCCTCCTGACGCAGGTGTCATAAAGTGGGCCTCCTGACGCAGGTCCCCTGAGACAGGTCTACTGAAGCATGTTTCCTAATGTTTATTCCGCTGATGCAGATCTCCTTTCATAGAACTCCTTAAGCAGCTCCCCTGACACAGGTCTCCTGAAGGAGATCTCTTAAAGTGCGTTTCCTAAGATAGGTCGCCTGATGCAGGTGTCATAAAGTGGGCCTCCTGACGCTAGTCCCCTAAAGCAGGTCTCCTGATGCAGGTTTCCTGAAGTGGATTCCACTGATGCAGATCTCCTTTCACAGGTCTCCTAAGGCAGTTCCCCTGACACCTGTCTCCTGACGCAGATCTCCTAAAGTAAGTCTCCTGAGGTAGGTCCTCTGGCGCAGGTATCATAAAGTTGGCCTCCTGACGCACGTCCCCTGATGCAGGTCTACTGATGCATGTTTCCTAATGTGGATTCCACTGATACAGATCACCTTTCACAGCAATTCTAAAGCAGCTCCCCTGACACAGGTCTCCTGATATAGATCTATAAAGTGCGTCTCCTGAAGTAGGTCCCTGACGCAGGTGTCATATAGTGGGCCTCCTGACGCAGGTCCCCTGACGCAGGTCCCTGACGCAGATTTCCTAAAGTGGATTCCACTGATGCAGATCTCCTTTCACAGGTCTCCTATGGCAGTTCCCCTGACACATGTCTCCTGATGCAGATCTCCTAAAGTAAATCTCCTGAGGTAGGTCCTCTGACACAGGTGTCATAAAGTGGGCCTCCTGACGCAGGTCCCTGACACAGGTCTACTGATGCATGTTTCCTAATGTGGATTCCACTGAAGCAGGTCTCCTTTCCCAGGTCTTCTCATGCAGCTCCCTGACACAGGTTCCCTGATATAGATCTACTAAAATGCGTCTCCTAAGATAGGTCCCCTGATGCAGGTGTCATAAAGTGGGCGTCCTGACGCTAGTCCCTGAAGCAGGTCTCCTTATGCAGGTTTCCTAAAGTGGATTCCACTGATGCAGATCTCCTTTCACAGGTCTCCTTAGGCAGTTCCCCTGACACATGTCTCCTGATGCAGATCTCCTAAAGTAAATCTCCTGAGGTAGGTCCTCTGACGCAGGTTTCATAAAGTGGGCCTCCTGACTCAGGTCCCCTGATACAGGTCTACTGATGCATGTTTGCTAATGTGGCTTCCACTGATGGAGATCTCTTTTCACAGCAATCCTAAAGCAGCTTCCCTGACACAGGTCTCCTGATATAGATCTACTATAGTATGTCTCCCGAAGTAGGTCCCCTGACGCAGGTGTAATTAAGTGGGCCTCCTGACGCAGGTCCCCTGAAGCAGGTCTCCTGATATAGATCTACTAAAGTGCGTCTCCTGGAGTAGGTCCCCTGAAACAGGTGTCATAAAGTGGGCCTCCTGACGCAGGTCTCCTGACACAGATCTCTTGATGCAGGTTTCCTAATGTGGATTCTTCTGACGCAGGTCCCCTTTCACAGGTCTACTAAGGCAGCTCCCCTAACAAAGCTCTCCTGATGGAGATAACCTAAAGTGCGTCTCCTAGAAATGGTCCCCTGACGCAGGTGTAATTAAGTGGACCTCCGGACGCAGGTCCCCTGACGCAGGTCTCCTGATGCAGGTTTCCTAAAGTGGATTCGACTGACGCAGGTCTCCTTTCAAAGGTCTCCTAAGGCAGTTCACCTGACACAGGTATAATTATGCAGATCTCCTAAAGTGCGTCTCCTGAAGTAGAAGGGGTAGGTGCATTGTGGTTTGGGTGCAGTTGAAGGCAAGTGCCTTGGCGGCTCAAACCCTGGTCATGGAACTGGATTTTTGAGACATGGAACATCATCTCTTTGGAAGGGAAGGAACCTGAGCTTGTGCAAGAGGTCAAAAGGTACTGGCTAGATATAGCTGGGCTCAACTCCATTTTCAGCCTGAGCTCTGAAACTCAGTCCCTCGAGAGGGGTTAAACTCTCTAAACACTCTCTAAACGGGGTTAAACACTAGAGTTGCCAATATTGAGAGGCAGCTAGCTGGGGTGGGCTTACTTGTGAGCCACCAGCTCAGCCGCCAAGTGTTGGAGTTCACACCGGTGGACGAGAGGGTTAGCTGGGGGATAGCTCTCTACTGTGTTTCCAACCTACTGGCCAAACAGTGGATTGGAAAACCTGGCCTTCTTGGTGTCTCTTCTTGGAGGGATACTGGAAAGTGCCCCAACAGGGGACTCCATCGTCCTCCTGGGGGATTTCACTGCCCACGTGGGCAATGACCTCAAAGAGGTTCTGGCAAACGGTCTGATGCCTCAGAAGAGGAAAGCAATTTTCTGTAGGCTCTTTTTACGGTGCAGGTGGGAGGCTGTTGACTTCGATTGAGGACATTGTCGGGCAATGGAAGGAAATACTTTGAGGATCTCCTCAATCCTACTGACACGCCTTCTCTTGAGGAAGCTGAGGCTGTGGATTTTGGGGTGGGGCTGTACATCACCAAAGCTGACGTCAATGAGGTAGTCCCTTTCCTTTTTGCTTTCAGTGCTCAGTTTTCAGTTTGAATTCAGTTTTCAAGTACTTGCTGCTGAGCTGATCCTATTTTTCACGTGGGGGCGAGCCTTTGAGCTCAACAAAAAAAAGTTGAAATTACAAATAAACTTTTTTTGTCAGTTCTAGGTGTAGTTTTGTAAAAATTGTCATTCAAGATTTAAATTTACTCATATTTTTAAAAGGATCAGTACTTCTTTCAAGTTTAAAAAGTGAGGGCTACTTTCGAATTTAAAACTGTTTTCAATTTTTCATTTTTGAAATGTAAAAAGTCTTTTTTTTAAAATTTTCATTTCTTTTAATTCAAATTTTCAATTTTGTTTTTCATTAACTTTAAGCTGATCCAAATTTGACCATATACATTTTTCTTTTTTTTTAATCACCCTTCTTTTAGACTTACAAGCTGAAAATATTTTACTTTTTTATTTTTTATTTTAGTCTGCATCATATTGAAGAGAGGCCTGCAGTAACCTGATTTGAATTTCAGTGTGTCACATGGTCAAGTGACACAGATTTCTCATTGGCTGAACACAGTGAGAGGGAAGACTCGTTCAAATTCTGTGGCTGACATCACTAATGAGCAGGAGTCGGCAACGGAAAAGTGCAGAGAATGGGGGACTTTTGATGAGCAACTGCCGTATTTTTTTTGTATATGAGGATCTGTAGGAACAATTTTCAACATTCTATTTGATTTTCTGGAAAAGACTCAAGTAAAAACTTTGAAGTTTGCACGGTAAGTACGCAATTTATTTCCTCCAGCTAAGTGCATCCTGCAGGTGTTTTAAGCTAGCTCTGTCAGTGCTACTCGCGGTGACTGTGGCTGTAAAAGCAACTATTAACTTCTAAAAATGATAACTTGTGCTTTTTGTAATCAAAACATAGACACATTGAAGGGTTATTTTGCATTGCAGAGTTCATAGGAATGAGCCTCGATGTTTTTTCAAATGTGTCAGTGCTAATTGTGGGAAGACATTTTGCACCTACTCTGCTTTTAAGGGCCATTTTTATCGCATTCACAATGTGACTGCACCACAGAGTGATTCTACAGCCATTATTGCAAACTTTAAATGTGCAGTTTCACTATGTGTGCGCAATTTTTACACTGTGAAAGACCTTGTGTCTCATTTAAAAGACCACATTGCAGAAAGCAGATCCGTGTCATGTCCTGTAACTGGTTGTGAACATGTCTTTAAAGTAAAGTCATCATTTACTGCTCACATGTCTAGGAAGCATAAAGCATGCTCATCTGAAAGCATCAGTGAAATGTATAGGGAAACACGTTCTCAGCCCTCTAATGTCAGTGATGGTGGAAATGTTTTGGAAAGCGCAAATGCAGCTACTCCAACAACTCCAACAAACGTCAACACTGATATGTGTGAGGACATTAGTGAACCATATCTCAGAAATCTATGTCTATTTTACCTCAAACTGCAAGGACAACTCCTTGTTCCTGCTTCAACCATTCAGACTGTTATTGAGGAAATACAAAATGTGCACGAGATGGGACTAGATTATACATTATCCAAAGTTAGTTCATCATTAAAAACAGACATGGGCTTTGCAGATGAAACAATTGCACAAATCTGCAATAGTATTAAAGAGTCTGATTTGTTTTCAGTTTGTCATCTGGGCCCACTAAGAACAACATATTCACAGAGTCAAACATTCACTCAAATGTTTAAATATACAGAACCAAAAAAAGTGAAATTAGGAATAGATGAAAATATGAAACAAAAGTCTGCCTATTACATCCCAGTGACACAAACATTGAAAAACCTTTTGCAGTCCGATTTATGAAAGTACAGAGTTTCACAGCAGTCTGAGACTGACACTGATGTATTTTCTGATATAACCGATGGACATAATTTTAAATCAAACCAATTTTTTATTGAAAATCCACAATGCCTGAAGTTAATTTTGTACCAAGATGCGTTTGAAATTGTGAACCCCCTGGGTTCTGCTAAAAAGACACACAAAGTTCTTGCAGTCTATCTTTCTGTGGCAAACTTGCCAATTTATGTGCGATCCAACACTGATCAGATGTTTCTTGTTTTGTTGTGTGTTGAAAAAGACCTTAAACAGTTTGGAATAACCAAGGTTTTCTCAGAGTTGTTGGCAGATCTGAAAGTCCTAAAAACTGATGGGATAACTGTAGATGGAGAAACAATGAAAGGGGCTTTATACTGTATTGCTGGTGATAATTTGGGCTCTCACACTATTGGTGGGTTTACTGAAAACTTCAGTCGCTCTCAATATTTTTGCAGATATTGTGAAATTACGAGGTGAGTTTGAAAGTAATCCAAACATTTGTGGTCCACAGCGTACTCCAGAGACCTATGATACAGTTGTTTCCAATCTTCAGGCTGAGAACACTCAAGACAACAAAGGACTAAAGGTAAGTTCTGTTTTTAATACACTTGAGTCTTTCCACGTCTGTCAGCCTGGCCTGCCACCTTGTTTAGGCATGACATATTTAAAGGTGTCCTGTCATATGATGTAGCACTATTCTTAAAAAATATGATTAAAACAAAGAAATGGTTTACATATACACTCTTAAACAGACGTATCAAACAGTATAAATACAAAGGATCTGAGGCACTAGCAAAACCATGTGCTGTCAACTCAGAAGGATCAAAGCTCTCAGGCCAAGCAATCCAAAATTGGAATTTATTAAGGTTGCTACCGATATTAATTGGTGACAAAGTGCAAAACTTGCAGGATGAAGTATGGCAGTTAGCTCTTCAGTTAAAATACATTGTAGATCTGATATGTTCTCAAAAAATATCTTTGCCCCAGATTGCATATCTTGATGTTCTGATTCAAGAATATTTGGACTCAAGAAAGTTATTATTTCCTGATAATTCTTTAAAACCCAAACACCATTTTTTACGTCACTATCCAGCACTGATTTTAAAATTTGGATCATTGATAAGACTATGGACTATTCGTTTTGAATGGAATTGGATCTGACTACATGAAATCATTTTGCATCAACAAGAGCAAGAAGTTTCTTCAGACTCTAACAAGGCTGCAGGTGATGCGAGGAGAGAAGAGTGGCTGCTCAGAAGATGTTAAAGAGATGCTCCTGCTTTTGCTCTGCTATTTCAATGAGAAGGAGGATGCCATGTTCTTCTACATAGAAGATACATCCCTGGCGGATGAGGTCCAGCTTGACCAGGTGCCCTTGACGCCAACTGTTATTGTATGTGGTAAGTGAAGTTTCATGTTCTTCTAACGTTACATTATTCTAAAAGTTTTGTCTTTGCACATTGCACATACGTGATATTTTTACTTTATCCGTTGATCTCCATTAATCATATTTTATTCTCTTTGCTTTTTAGGACAGTCTTGCTTTTCCTCAAGGAGGTTCATGCTGAGTTTGGATCGTTTCATCGTGCACAACAACATCCCGTCCTTTTCAGCACTGTGCCTGATGTTCGGAAGCTACTTCTGCTTTAGCATTCATTATCCAACTGAGCTGGCTTCAACCCTGGAGTTTCTGTAAAGGTACATATTTATGAGTGCTGTCATGCAATTATTTTTTGGGTGGGATTAATTAATCATGACCTGTAATTAATTGATCTAATGAATCTGGTTTTAATCTCACCATGGGCTGCTCATCCCTGGTCCTCAAGATCTACCACCCTGCCTGTTTTCCAACTCTCCCTGAATTGTTTGCTGCTGATTACCTGACCAAGCGTGTTCATTCAATCAGTATGTGGAGACATCTGATTTAGCTGATCAACAGCTAGCTGGGCTTGGAGATCTGGAAAACTGGCAGGGGAAGAGATACAGAGGAACAAGAATGAACATCCCTGGCTAACATAATTGGTGTGAAAAGCCTCATTTTGGGGTAATTTTATTTAAATTTGGGAGATTGTGGCACAGTAAAATATCAAAACACAATTTAAAGGGTCGTCTTCTGACGCAGGTCCCTGAAGCAGGTCTCCTCATGCAGGTTTCCCAAAGTGGATTCCACTGGCTCAGTTCTCCTTTCACAGGTCTCCTAAGGCAGTTCCCCTGACACAGCTCTCCTGACAGAGATCTCCTAAAGTGCATCTCCTGAGGTAGGTCCCCTGAAACACGTGTTATAAGGTGGGCCTCCGGACGCAGGTGTCATAAAGTGGGCCTCCTGATGCTGGTCTCCTGATACAGGTTTCCTAAAGTTGATTACATTGACGCAGGTCTCCTTTCACAGGTCTCCTAAAGCAGCTCCCCTGACACAGGTTTTCGGATATAGATCTCCCAAAGTGTGTCTCCTAAGGTAGGTCCCATGATGCAAATGTTGTAAGGTGGGCCTCCTGACACAGGTCTCCTGAAGTAGGTCCCCTGACGCAGGTGTCATAGAGTGGGCCTCCTGACGCAGGTCCCCTGATGCAGATCCCCTACAGTGCGTCTTCTAAATTAGGTCCCCTGACGCAGGGGTTATGAGGTGGGCATCCTGACGCAGTTGTAATAAAGTGTACCTCCTGACGCAGGTCTCCTGATGCAGGTTTCCTAAAGTGGATCCCACTGAGGCAGGTCGCCTGTGGCTGGTCTCCTAAGGCAGCTCCCCGGACACATGTCTCCTGACGCAGATCTCCTGAAGTTAGTCTCCTGAGGTAGGTCCCCTGACGCAGGTGTTATAATGTGGGCCTCCTGACACAGATCTCCTGACGCCGGCCCCTGACGCCGATCCCCTAATGCAGGTTTCCTAAAGTGGATCCGACTGACGCAGGTCCCCTGACACAGGCCTCCTGATGCAGGTATCCAAAAGTGGATTCCACTGATGCAGGTGTCATAAAGTAGGACTCTTGATGCCGCTCCCTTGACACAGGTCTCCTGATGCAGATCTCCTAAAGTGAATCTCCTGAGGTAAGTCCCTGACGCAGGTGTTATAATGTGGGCCTCCTGACGCAGGTGTCATAAAGTGGGCCTCCTGACGCAGGTCCCTGACGCAGGTCTCCTGATTCAGGTTTACTAAAGTGTATTCCACTGACGCTGGTCTCCTTTCACAGGTCGACTAAGGCAGCTCCCCTGCCACATGTCTTCCGACGCGGATCTCCAAACGTGGGTCACCTGAGGTAAGTCCCCTGACACAGGTGTCATAAAGTGGACCTCCTGACGCAGGTCCCCCGAAGCAGGTCTCCTGATGCAGGTTTCCCAAAGTGGATTCCACTGCATCAGTTCTCCTTTCACAGGTGTCCAAAGGCAGTTCCCCTGACACAGCTCTCCATACGGAGATCTCTTAAATTGCATACCCTGAGGTTGGTCCCCTGGCACAGGTGTCATTTAGTGGGCCTCCTATTGCAGGTTTCCTAAAGTGGTTTCCACTTCTGCAGGTCTCCTTTCATAGGTCTCCTAAGGCAGCTCCCCTGACAAAGCTCTCCTTACGGAGATCTGATAAAGTTCGTCTTCTGAGGTAGGTTCCCAGAAACAGGTGTCATAAAGTGGGCCTCCCCACGCAGGTCCCTGACGCAGGTCTCCTGATGCAGGTTTCCTAAAGTGGATTCGACTGACGCAGGTCTCCTTTCACAGGTCTCCTAACGCAGCTCCCTGATAAAGCTCTCCTGAAGGAGTTCTGTGAAAGTGCGTCTCCTAAGGTAGATCCCCTGACGCAGATGTTATAGGGTGGGCCTCCTGACGCAGGTGTCATGTAGTTGGCCTCCTGACGCAGGTCCCTGATGCAGGCCTACTGATGCATGTTTCCTAATGTGGATTCCACTGATACAGATCTCCTTTCACAGCAATCCTAAAGCAGCTCCCCTGACACAGGTCTCCTGATATAGATCTAATAAAGTGCGTCTCCTGAAGTAGGTCCGCTGACGCAGGTGTCATATAGTGGGCCTCCTGACGCAGGTCCCCTGGAGCAGGTCTCCTGATACAGGTTTCCTAAAGTGTATTCCACTGAGGCAGGTCTCCTTTCACAGGTCTCCTCAGGCAGCTCCCCTGACACAGGTCTCCTGACGCAGGTCTCCTAAAGTAAATCTCCTGAGTTAGGTCCTCTGACGCAGGTCCCCTGGAGCAGGTCTCCTGATGCAGGTTTCCTAATGTGGATTCCACTGATGCAGATTCACAGCAATCCTAAAGCAGTTTTCCGGACACAGGTCTCCTGATATAGATCTACTATTGTTTGTCTCCTGAAGTAGGTCCCCTGACGCAGGTGCTATAAAAGGTGCCTCCTGACGCAGGTCCTCTGAAGCAAGTCTCCTATTGCAGGTTTCCTAAAGTGGTTTCCACTTCGGCAGGTCTCCTTTCAAAGGTCTCCTAAGCAGCGCTCCTGACACAGCTCTCCTGACAAAGATCTGATAAAGTTCGTCTTCTGAGGTAGGTTCCCAGACACAGGTGTCATAAAGTGGGCCTCGGGACGCAGGTCCACTGACGCAGGTCTCCTGATGCAGGTTTCCTAAAGTGGATTCGACTGACGCAGGTCTCCTAACGCAGCTCCCCTGACAAAGCTCTCTAGAAGGAGTTCTCTTAAAGTGCGTCTCCTAAGGAAGGTCCCCTGACGAAGATGTTATAAGGTAGGTCCCCTGACGCAGGTCCCCTGACGCAGGTCTACTGATGCATGTTTCCTAATGTGGATTCCACTGATGCAGATCTTCTTCTACAGGACTCCTAAAGCAGCTTCCCTGATACAGATCTCCTGATATAGATCTGCTAAAGTGCGTCTCCTGAAGTAGATCCCCTGATGCAAGTGTCATAAAGTGGGCCTCCTCACGCAGCTCCCCTGACGCAGGCCTCCCAATCCATGTTTCCCAAAGTAGATTCCACTGAAGCAGGTGTCATAAAGTGGTATTACCGAAGGAGCTCCCTGACACAGGTCTCCAGATGCAGATCTCCTAAAGTGCATCTCTTGAGGTAGGTCCCCTGACGCAGGTGTTATAAGGGGGCCTCCTGACGCAGAGGTGTTACAAATTGGGCCTCCTCACAAAGGTCTCCTGAAGCAGGTCTCCTGATGCAGGATTTCTAAAGTGGATTCCACTGAGGCAGTTCTCCTTTCACAGGTCTCCTAAGGCAGCTCCCCTTACACAGCTCTCCTGATATACATCTGCTAAAGCGCGTCTCCTGAAGTAGATCCCCTGAGGCAGGTGTCATAAAGTGGGCCTCTTGGCGCAGATCCCTGACGCAGTTCTCCTGATCCATGTTTTCTAAAGTAGATTCCACTGAAGCAGGTGTCATAAAGTGGTACTCCTGAAGGAGCTCCCTGACACAGGTCTCCAGATGCAGATCTCCTAAAGTGCATCTCTTAAAGTAGGTCCCCTAACGCAGGTGTTATAAGGTGGGCCACCTAACCCAGGTGTTATAAAGTGGGCCTCCTGACGCAGGTCCCCTGAAGCAGGTCTCCCGATGCAGGTTTCCTAATGTGGATTCCACTGATGCAGGTCACCTTTCACAGGACTCCTAAAGGAGCTCCCCTGACACAGGTCTCCTGATATAGATCTCCTAAAGTGCGTCCCCTGAAGTAGATTCCCTGACACAGGTGTTATAAAGCGGGCCTCTTGATGCTGGTCCCTTGAAGCAGGTCTCCTGATACAGGTTTCCTAAAGTGGATTCCACCGACGCAGGTCTCCTTTCAAAGGTCTCCTAAGGCAGTTCACCTGACACAGGTATCCTTATGCAGATCTCCTAAAGTGCGTCTCCTGAATTAGGTCCCCTGACGCATTTCTCCTGATCCATGTTTCCTAAAGTAGATTACATTGAAGCAGGTGTCATAAAGTGATACTCCTGAAGGAGCTCCCTGACACAGGTCTCCAGATGCAGGTCTCCTAAAGTGCATCTCTTGAGGTAGGTCCCCTGACACAGGTGTTATAAGGTGGGCCTCCTGACGCAGGTGTTATAAAGTGGGCCTCCTGACGCAGGTCCCCTGACGCAGGTCTCCTGATGCAGGTTTCCTAATGTGAATTCCACTGACGCAGGTCACCTTTCACAGGACTCCTAAAGGAGCTCCCCTGACACAGGTCTCCTGATGTAGATCTCCTAAAGTGCGTCTCCTGAAGTAGATCCCCTGACGCAGGTGTTATAAAGCAGGCCTCGTGATGCAGGTCCCCTGAAGCAGGTCTCCTGATACAGGTTTCCTAAAGTGGACTCCACTGATGCAGGTCTCCTTTCAAAGGTGTCTCAAGGCACCTCCCCTTACACAGCTCTCCTGATATACATCTTCTAAAGTGCGTCTCCTGAAGTAGTTCCCCTGATGCAGGTGTCATAAAGTGGGCCTCCTGACGCAGGTCTCCTGAAGCAGGTCTCCTGATGCAGGTTTCCTAGAGTTGATTTCACTGACGCAGTTCCTCTTTCACAGGTCTCCTAAGGCAGCTCTCCTGATGCAGATTTCCTAAAGTGGATTCCACGGATGCTAGTCTACATTCACAGGTCTCTTAAGTCAGTTCCCCTGACACAGCTCTCCTGACGGAGATCTCCTGAAAGGCGTCTCTTAAGGTGGACCTCCTGACGCAGGTGTCATATAGTGGGCCTCCTGACGCAGCTCTCCTGATGCAGGATTCCTAAAGTGGATTCTACTGAGGCAGTTCTCCTTTCACAGGTCTCCTAAGGCAGCTCCCCTTACACAGCTCTCCTGATATACATCTTCTAAAGTGCGTCTTCTGAGGTAGTTCCCCTGATGCAGGTGTCATAAAGTGGGCCTCCTGACACAGGTCTCCTTAAGCAGGTCCGCTGATGCAGGTTTCCTAATGTGGATTCCACTGTGGCAAGTTTCATAAAGTGGGCCTCCTGACGAAGCTGCCCTGACACAGGTCTCCTGATGCAGATCTCCTAAAGTGCGTCTCCTGAGGTAGGTCCCTGACGCAGGTGTTATAATGTGGGCCTCCTGACGCAGGTCCCTGAAGCAGGTCTCCTGGTGCAGGTTTCCTAAAGTGGATTCCACTGAGGCAGGTCTCCTTTCACAGGTCTCCTAAGGCAGCTCCCTTACAAAGCTCTCCTGATTGAGATCTCCTAAAGTGCGTCTCCTAAGGTAGATCCCCTGAAGGAGGTGTTATATGGTGGTTCCCCTGACACAGCTCTCCTGAGATCTCCTGAAAGGCATCTCTTAACGTAGGTCCATTGACGCAGGTGTTATAAGGTGGGCCTCCTGACGCAGGTGTCACATAGTGGGCCTCCTGACGCAGGTCCCCTGACGTAGTTCTCCTGATCCATGTTTCCTAAAGTAGATTCCACTGAAGCAGGTGTCATAAAGTGGTACTCCTGAAGGAGCTCCCTGACACAGGTCTCCAGATGCAGGTCTCCTAAAGTGCATCTCTTGAGGTAGGTCCCCCGACGCAGGTGTTACAAGGTGGGCCTCCTGACGCAGGTGTCCTGATGCAGGTGTCCTGATGCAGGTTTCCTAATGTGGATTCCACTGACGCAGGTCACCTTTCACAGGACTCCTAAAGGAGCTCCCCTGACACAGGTCTCCTGATATAGATCTCCTAAAGTGCGTGTCCTGAAGTAGATCCCCTGACGCAGGTGTTATAAGGCGGGCCTCGTGAGGCAGGTCCCTTGAAGCAGGCCTCCTGATACGGGTTTCCTAAAGTGGATTCCACTGACGCAGGTCTCCTTTCAAAGGTCTCTTAAGGCAGCTCCCTTTACACAGCTCTCCTGATATACATCTTCTAAAGTGCGTCTCCTGCGGTAGTTCCCCTGATGCAGGTGTCATAAAGTGGGCCTCCTGACTCAGCTCCCCTTACGCAGGCCTCCTGATCCATGTTTCCCAAAGTAGATTCCACTGAAGCAGCTGTCATAAAGTGGTACTACTGAAGGAGCTCCCTGACACAGGTCTCCAGATGCAGATTTCCTAAAGTGCATCTCTTGAGGTAGGTCCCCTGACGCAGGTGTTATAAGGTGGGCCTCCTGACGAGGGTGTTATAAAGTGGGCCTCCTCACAAAGGTCTCCTGAAGCAGGTCTCCTGATGCAGGATTCCTAAAGTGGATTCCACTGAGGCAGTTCTTCTTTCACAGGTCTCCTAAGGTAGCTCCCCTTACACAGCTCTCCTGATATACATCTTCTAAAGTGAGTCTCCTGAGGTAGTTCCCCTGATGCAGGTGTCATAAAGTGGGCCTCCTGACGCAGGTCTCCTGAAGCAGGTCTCCTGAAGCAGGTCTCCTGATGCAGGTTTCCTAGAGTTGATTTCACTGACGCAGTTCTCCTTTCACAGGTCTCCTAAGGCAGCTCTCCTGATGCAGGTTTCCTAAAGTGGATTCCACGGATCCAAGTCTACATTCACAGCTCTCTTAAGTCAGTTCCCCTGACACAGCTCTCCTGACGGAGATCTCCTTAAAGGCGTCTCTTAAGGTGGGCCTCCTGATGCAGGTGTCACA
Source organism: Oryzias celebensis (assembly GCA_014656515.1). Lineage (NCBI taxonomy): Eukaryota > Metazoa > Chordata > Actinopteri > Beloniformes > Adrianichthyidae > Oryzias > Oryzias celebensis. The sequence continues at coordinate 19,063 of BNCR01000530.1, forward strand.
TAGTGGGCCTCCTGACGCAGGTCCCCTGACTTAGGTCTACTTATGCATGTTTTCTAATGTGGATTCCACTGATGCAGATCTTCTTTTACAGGACTCCTAAAGCAGCTTCCCTGATACAGATCTCCTGATATAGATCTCCTAAAGTGCGTCTCCTGAAGTAGATCCCCTGACGCAGGTGTTATAAAGCGGGCATCGTGATGCAGGTCCCCTGAAGCTGGTCTCCTGATACAGGTTTCCTAAAGTGCGTCTCCTGAGGTAGATCCCCTGACGCAGGTGTTATGAAGTGGGCCTCCTCACAAAGGTCTCCTGAAGCAGGTCTTCTGATGCAGGTTTCCTAGAGTTGATTTCACTGACACAGTTCTCCTTTCGCAGGTCTCTTAAGGAAGTTGAATGCGCTGACGCATTTTTCCGTTCACAGGACTCCTAAGGCAGCTCCCCTGACAGCACTCTCCTGATGGAGATCTCCTAAAGTGCATCTCCTAAGATTGGTCCACTGATGCAGGTGTTATAAGGCGGGCCTCCTGACGCAGGTCCCCTGACGCAGGTCTCCTGATGCAGGTTTTCTAAAGTGGATTCCACTGACGCATTTCTCCTATCATAGGTCTCCTAAGCCAGCTCCCCTGACAGCGCTCTCCTTACGGAGATCTCCTAAAGTGCTTCTCCTAAGGTAGGTCCCCTGATGTAGGTGTTATAAGGTGGGCCTCCTGACGCAGGTGTCATTAAGTGTGCCTCCTTACGCAGGTCCCCTGACGCAGGTCTCTTCTTGCAGGTTATTTAAAGTGAATTCCATTGACGCAGGTCTCCTTTCACAGGTCTCCTAAGGCAGCTCCCCTGACTTAGGTCTTCTGACGCAGAATGTTTTAATTTTAGTCTTTATTCTTACTGTTTGGATGTCAATACTTGATTTTTCAAGAAACATAAAATGTACATAAAACGTGAAAAGGTTTGCTTTTCCTGCAATGTTGTCAGCAAAAATCAGGTTTTGAGCCTAAAAAGTCCCAAAAAGCTCAATTTTGTAATTTTGGTCTTTATTCTTACTGTTTGGAGGTCAAAACTTTATTTTATGCGGTACACTGAATGTTTATGAACAGTGAAAAGGTTTGCTTTTCATGCAATGTTGTTGGCAAAAATCAGGTTCTGAGACTATATAGCCACAAAAAGCTCAATTTTGTAATTTTAGTCTTTATTCTTACTGTTTGGATGTCAAAACTTGATTTTTCAAGAAACATAAAATGTACATAAAACGTGAAAAGGTTTGCTTTTCATGCAATGTTGTCAGCAAAAATCAGGTTTTGAGCCCAAAAAGCCCTAAAAAGCTTAATTTTGTAATTTTGGTCTTTATTCTTACTGTTTGCATGTCAAAACTTGATTTTTCATGAGATACACTGAATGTTCATGAAAATTAAAAAAGTTTGCTTTTCATGCAATGTTGTTAGCAAAGATCAGGTTCTGAGCCTAGAAAGCCCCAAAAAGCTCAATTTTGTAATTTTGGTCTTTATTCTTACTGTTTGGATGTCAATACTTGATTTTTCAAGAAACAAAAAATGTACATGAAACGTGTAAAGGTTTGCTTTTCATGCAATGTTGTCAGCAAAAATCAGGTTCTGAGCCTAAAAAGTCCCAAAAAGCTCAATTTTGTAATTTTGGTCTTTATTCTTACTGTTTGGAGGTCAAAACTTGATTTTTCATGAGATACACTGAATGTTCATGAACAGTGAAAAGGTTTGCTTTTCATGCAATGTTGTTGGCAAAAATCAGGTTCTGAGACTAGATAGCCACAAAAAGCTCAATTTTGGAATTTTAGTCTTTATTCTTACTGTTTGAAGGTCAAAACTTGATTTTTTATTGGGTGACAATAAATGTACATGGAAAGTGAAAGACTTTGCTTTTCATGCAATGCTGCTAGCAAAAATCAGGTTTTGAGCCCAAAAAGTCAAAAAAAGCTCAATTTTGTAATTTTGGTCTTTATTCTTACTTTTGGATGTTAAAACTTGATTTTTTCAAGAAGCAAAAAATGTACATGAAACGTGTAAAGGTTTGCTTTCATGCAATGTTGTTAGCAAAGATCAGGTTACTGAGCCTAAAAGCCCCAAAAAGCTCAATTTTGTAATTTGGTCTTTTCTTACTGTTTGGAGTCAAAACTTGATTTTTCATGAGTACAATAATGTACATGAAAGTGAAAGGTTTGCTTTTCATGCAATGTTGTAGCAAAAATCAGGTTCTGAGCCTAAAAGCCCAAAAAGCTCAATTTTGTAATTTTGTCTTTATTCTTACTGTTTGGAGGTCAAAACTTTTTTTCAAGATACACTGAATGTTTATGAAAGTGAAAAGGTTTGCTTTTCATGCAATGTTGTTAGCAAAAATCAGGTTCTGAGCCTAGAAAGCCCAAAAAGCTCAATTTTGTAATTTTGGTCTTTATTCTTACTGTTTGGATGTCAAAACTTGATTTTTCATGAGTACAATAAATGTACATGGAAAGTGAAAGTTTGCTTTTCATGCAATGCTGCTAGCAAAAATCAGGTTCTGAGCCTAAAAAGTCCCAAAAAGCTTAATTTTGTAATTTTGGTCTTTATTCTTACTGTTTGGATGTCAAAACTTGATTTTTCAAGAAACAATGTACATGAAACGTGAAAGGTTTGCTTTTCATGCAATGTTGTTAGCAAAAATCAGGTTCTGAGCCTAAAAGCCCAAAAAGCTCAATTTTGTAATTTTAGTCTTTATTCTTACTGTTTGGATGTCAAAACTTGATTTTTTACGAAACATAAATGTTATGAACAGTGAAAGTTTGCTTTTATGCAATGTTGCTAGCAAAAATCAGGTTCTGAGCCTAAAAAGCCCAAAAAGCTTAATTTTTAATTTTGGTCTTTATTCTTACTGTTTGGATGTCAAAACTTGATTTTTCATGAGTACAAGAAATGTACATGAAGGTGAAAGGTTTGCTTTTCATGCAATGTTGTTAGCAAAAATCAGGTTCTGAGCCTAAAGCCCAAAAAGCTCAATTTTGTAATTTTGTCTTTATTCTTACTGTTTGGATGTCAAATTGATTTTTCAAGAAACATAAATGTACATGAAAACGTGAAAAGTTTGCTTTTCATGCAATGTTGTTAGCAAAAATCAGGTTCTGAGCCTAAAAAGCCCAAAAAGCTCAGTTTTGTAATTTTGGTCTTTATTCTTACTGTTTTGGATGTTAAAACTTGATTTTTCATGAGATACAATGAATGTTCATGAAAAGTGAAAAGTTTGCTTTTCATGCAATGTTGTTAGCAAAAAAGGTTCTGAGCCTAAAAGTCCCAAAAAGCTCAATTTTGTAATTTTGGTCTTTATTCTTACTGTTTGGATGTCAAAACTTGATTTTTGAGTACATAATGTATGAACAGTGAAATTTGCTTTTCATGCAATGTTGTTGCAAAAATCAGGTTCTGAGCCTAAAAAGTTCAGTTTTGTAATTTTGGTCTTTATTCTTACTGTTTGGTGTTAAAACTTGATTTTTCATGAGATACAAAATGTTCATGAAACGTGAAAGTTTGCTTTTCATGCAATGTTGTTAGCAAAAATCAGGTTCTGAGCCTAAAAAGCCCAAAAGCTCAATTTTGTAATTTTGGTCTTTATTCTTACTGTTTGGAGGTCAAAACTTGATTTTTCATGAGATACACACAATGTTCATGAAAATTAAAAAAGTTCGCTTTTCATGCAATGTTGTTAGCAAAAATCAGGTTCTGAGCCTATAAAGCCCAAAAAGCTCAATTTTGTAATTTTATTCTTTATTTTTACTGTTTGGATGTTAAAACTTGATTTTTTATGAGATACAATGAATGTTCATGAAAAGTGGAAAAGTTTTCTTTTCGTGCAATTTTGTTAGCAAAAACCAGGTTCTGAGCCTAAAAAGTCGCAAAAAGCTCAGTTTTGTAATTTTGGTCTTTATTCTTACTGCTTGGATGTCAAAACTTGATATTTCAAGAAACAAAAAATGTACATGAAACGTGTAAAGGTTTGCTTTTCATGCAATGTTGTTAGCAAAGATCAGGTTCTGAGCCTAGAAAGCCCCAAAAAGCTCAATTTTGTAATTTTAGTCGTTATTCTTACTGTTTGGATGTCAATACTTGATTTTTCAAGAAACAAAAAAAAGTACATAAAAGGTGAAAAGTTTTACTTTTCATGCAATGTTGTCAGCAAAAATCAGGTTTTGAGCCAAAAAAGCCATAAAAAGCTTAATTTTGTAATTTTGGTCTTTATTCTTTCTGTTTGCACGTCAAAACTTGATTTTTCATGAGATACACTGAATGTTCATGAAAATTAAAAAATGTTTGCTTTTCATGCAATGTTGTTAGCAAAAATCAGGTTCTGAGCCTAAAAACTCCCAAAAAGCTCAATTTTGTAATTTTGGTCTTTATTCTTACTTTTTGGATGTTAAAACTTGAATTTTAATGAGATAGAATGAATGTTCATGAAAAGTGAAAAAGTTTGCTTTTCATGCAATGTTGTTAGCAAAAATTAGGTTCTGAGCCTAAAAAGTCCGAAAAAACTCAGTTTTGTAATTTTGGTCTTTATTCTTACTGTTTGGAGGTCAAAACTTTATTTTATGCGGTATACTGAATGTTTATGAACAGTGAAAAAGTTTGCTTTTCATGCAATGTTGTTGGCAAAAATCAGGTTCTGAGACTATATAGCCACAAAAAGCTCAATTTTTTAATTTTAGTCTTTGTTCTTACTGTTTGGATGTCAAACTTGATTTTTCATGAGTAACAATAAATGTACATGGAAAGTGAAAGGCTTTGCTTTTCATGCAATGCTGCTAGCAAAAATCAGGTTCTGAGCCCAAAAAGCTCTAAAAAGCTAAATGTTTTAATTTTGGTCTTTATTCTTACTGTTTGCATGTCAAAACTTGATTTTTCATGAGATACACTGAATGTTCATGAAAATTAAAAAAGTTTCCTTTTCATGCAATGTTGTTAACAAAGATCAGGTTCTGAGCCTAGAAAGCCCCAAAAAGCTCAATTTTGTAATTTTGGTCTTTATTCTTACTGTTTGGATATTAAAACTTGATTTTTCAAGAAACATAAAATATACATGAAACGTGTAAAGGTTTGCTTTTCATGCAATGTTGTTAGCAAGATCAGGTACTGAGCTAGAGAACCCCAAAAAAGCTCAATTTTGTAATTTTAGTTTATTCTTACTGTTTGGATGTCAATTTGATTTTTCAAGAAACATAAAATGTACATAAAAGGTGAAAAGGTTTGCTTTTCATGCAATGTTGTCAGCAAAAATCAGGTTTTGAGCCAAAAAAGCCATAAAAAGCTCAATTTTGTAATTTTTGTCGTAATTCTTACTGTTTGGATGTCAATACTTGATTTTTCAAGAAACAAAAATGTACATAAAAGGTGAAAGGTTTGCTTTTCATGCAATGTTGTCAGCAAAATCAGGTTCTGAGCCTTGAGCCCCAAAAAGCTCAATTTTGAATTTTAGTCTTTATTCTTACTTTTTGATGTTAAAACTTGATTTTTCATGAGATACATGAATGTTCATGAAACTTAAAAAGTTTGCTTTTCATGCAATGTTGTTAACAAAGATCAGGTTGTGAGCCTAGAAAGCCCCAAAAAGCTCAATTTTGGAATTTTTAGTCTTTTTATTCTTACTGTTTAGATGTCAAAACTTGATTTTTCATGAGTGACAATAAATATACATGGAAAGTGAAAGGCTTTGCTTTTCATGCAATGCTGCTAGCAAAAATCAGGTTTTGAGCCCAAAAAGCCCAAAAAAGCTTGATTTTGTAATTTTGGTGTTTATTCTTATTTTGGATGTTAAAACTTGATTTTTTATGAGATACAATGAATGTTCATGAAAAGTAAAAAGAATTGCTTTTCATACAATGTTGTTAGCAAAAATCAGGTTCTGAGCCTAAAAAGTCAAAAAAAGCTCAGTTTTGTAATTTTGGTCTTTTTCTTACTGTTTGGTCAAAACTTTATTTTATGCGGTACACTGAATGTTTATGAACAGTGAAAAACTTTGCTTTTCATGCAATGTTGTTGGCAAAAATCAGGTTCTAAGCCTAGAAAGCCAAAGCTCAATTTTGTAATTTTTAGTCTTTTCTTACTGTTTGGAGGTTCAAAACTTTATTATTTTTACGCGGTTACACTGAATGTTATTGAACAGTGAAAAGGTTTGCTTTTAATGCAATGTTGT
>BNCR01000531.1:0-25075 GCA_014656515.1 Oryzias celebensis
CAGAGAGGAAAGCACGCTTCCTTAGGGTGGATTCAGGGCTGATGATACAAGTGTCCTTCTTCTCCAGCCAAACATGCTGGATACCTATGCATACAGGCACGTTCAGCTGGGAACACGCTGTTCAGCTGTTTCATCTTCAGTAATCTTACTGATAAAAAGAGGTTTTTGTGCAAAATCTCACCATACACGATCCATTCATCAGTCCTCTGTATGGATCAGTCGTCCTGTTCCCTTTACAGAAATGCAACTCCAAATCATGCTGTTTCCACCGCATGCTTCAGAGTGGGTATGGTGTTCTTCAGATGCAGCTCAGCATTCTTCTCTCTCCAAACATGTCATTTGTACCAGAGTTCTATTTTGGTTTTATTTGACCACATTATGTTCTCCAATCCTCCTCTGGATCATCCAGATCAGGTATAGGCCACTCCAGGGCTGCTGTGTCTGCGTGATTTCCACATATCCAAGCCCTAGTCATGACTGATTACCTGGTTTAGGTGGGTCCAGCCAATCAGAACATGCCAGAGCAAGGTATGCTGGAAAACATGCAGGAATGCAGCCCTCTGGGCCTGGAGGTGCGTATCCCTGATCCAGATGGAGAACTTAGATGGGTCTGAACATGTGCTGGATTAAGTAGAAGGAGCTTTGTAGCTCCTCTGATAGCATTGAGTGTTACCATAGTAACCTTTGTTTCTGTGGTCCCAGTGCTCTTCAGGTCATTGACCACTTCCCCCATGTAGTTCTGGACCGCTTCCTCTCCATTGTCCAGATCCTTTGTAGAGGCTACATGGCTGCGACCATCAGTGTGGCTGTGTGATGGAGTGTTGACTTGTTAAACTTTTGGGGTCTCTATTAAGGTAGACATTTGTGTTTTATACGAAATGTACAAACACGTGTTTGTATTTGACACTTTAGATTCTCCCTCATTTTAACCATCTGATTATAAATGTGAATATTGTAAACTTGCAGTATTCATCAATTGTCAGAGAGGGTTTGGGTTCTTCTGTTTCTCCAGGAGTTTTGGTTCTCCAGCGTGTCATACTGTTCGGATTTAAACGCACGCGGACGCTTGAACGCGCACGCGGTGCTGAGCTGTGCCGCGCTTTCACTGCGGCTGCATCAACGTTGATTTGCCAACAAAGACTTCCAGAAAAATCTGCATAACCTTATTTGGACTGTTCTTATCTTTTTTTAAAATATGCTTTTTCTTCCCCGATTACCAACTTCCAAGTCAGGCAATGCAGATTCTTCACGCCATGCTCTATTTCCTTTGTTTGCTATATGAGGGGGAGGGGGAATCTTACGTCGCTTTTTAATGACGTCATATCTTTTCCGGGGCCAACCAAACAGCTACCGTCTCGTTTTCCCGCGGCACACAGCGAAAGTGGGCGTTGTCTCGGGGAAGAGTGGATGTTTTTATTTGTCCGCGTTTGTCCAGCGCATGCGCGCGCCTTTGGTCGCTGTGCTGCGGCAGGCACGCGCGCCGTGCCTTTGGCGAACAAGCTAGCAGGCTCGCGCAGGCTCCTCCCCGGTGACCGCTCACATGTCCATCTTGGTTGTTTCGGTTCGCCGGTCCAGCTAACAGCGGCCCGCTTCCGGCTCTCCTGATCTGATGGATCCCAGTGGAAGCGACCTGGACTCCAGCCTGTCGCAGCCGGAAAACCCGTGCCTGATCGTGGAGGACTCCCAGCCGGACAGCGCCGCTCTGGAGGATGACCCGGAGAGCAGCTACCGAGCCCTGCTGGCCCGCCGCCTGTCCATCCTGCAGCCCGCCTCCCGCAGCCCCGTCCTGGTAAGCCGCCGTCCGCCCGGTGCACCGAGCAGGGGTTCTTGTGATGAGGCCGCGTGTAGGCCTACTGGCACAGGCACGCGCACGGGTGCAGATCCAAGTCCTGCAGGTAAAGCTGGTCACACAAACAACTATGAAACGCCACCGTGCGACACGTGCGCGCGCGGGAGCCAAGCTGTCAGAACCAACTCAAACCACACGTGCACGGCGCGGGAAAAAGCGTGTAGTCAGACTCATTTGGCATACTGAGCATGCTCACAACAGCGTGATGGTTGGGGTCAGGTGGATGATGCAGCCAATGAGTGTCCTTGAACTGACCTGAAGGTGTTTTGGGATCCAGGAGCTGATCTCATCCCCGCTGGGCAGCAGAAGCTCCCAGACTGACAGCCAGCCTGCATCTGGTGGGTGTTTGTCTCACCTTCAGCTGCGCCCGCATCACTAGAGTCCTGACCCGGTTCTGTTGTCCTCCTGCAGACACCGACGCTCGGCCTGCCCCGCAGGAGCACTGTGGGGCTGTTGGCGGCCGTCCAGTGCAGAACAGCAGAGGGTACGCCTGGAGGACACCACTCTCTGAAGATGCTCAGGCACATGTAGTGATGTCATTTCCTGTTTTAGGTGCACAGACATGGATTCTGGAGCGGATTCTACAACAAACTGCACACAGTCTGAAGGTATGCAACATGGCTGTGGGCGGCGGGGAATCAGGCGTAGAACATGTGGATGTGGTCGGGTCTGATGTGGATCAGGGGCATCCCTTCAGCGCTGCTGTGTGTTTCAGGAGAATCGTGTAACCTGGGGTTTCTGGAGCTCTCTCAGAGTCAGGATCTCCAGGCTGAGGAGGTCTTGGTTTGCCCCTCCCACACCGACAAGCCCAGAAGCTCAGGTCTGATTGAGGATGTTGTGGTTGTGTGTGCACGGTGGCGTGTTGGTCTGACGGGTCTGTCTGGTTCCTGCCTTCTGCTATCCCAGCAGAGCAGAGTGTTGGTGCAGAGAGTCAAAGCGTCACGGCACCAAGGTACGCCTCCTGATGACATCACTGCAGACTGTCAGCGCGCCGCTTTTAACCCAGAGTTTCTCCTCCAGGTCTGAGGTGAGCTCCAGCAGCTCCTCGGGGTCCGTCTGGCACCCGAGCCTCCAGGTCCTGCTGCACTCCCAGAACACGTCAAGCTGCGCTGAGCAGGACCAGCAGGGCCGGGAGATCCTGTCGTCACAGGAAGACCTGTTTGATGCAGACAAGACGGGTATGTTGTTAACGGCTTATTGCAGGTCCTGAAGTGAGTATGTGGCACAAACACACACTGCCTCACAGAGAGACACTAACTCAGCAAAACCTTCTGGATGTTGGTGTGTTGAAGTCCCACTCCGATCATCTTTGGACCTTTTTTCAAACGGTTCTCAGTGGTCTTTAACTACAGTGAGGCCGTTTTTTGGCCAGATCTAAAAATGTCGTTTTCTCTGACATGGTTTCTGTAGAGCAGCAGGAGTTCCCCTCACTGTTTCCTGAGAGCTCTCTGTTTACACACTGTCTGATTTGCCAACAGCCTCACAACCCCATTTTAACTTTACTGCTGCAGTAAAAATGCAGGCAGTATTGGAGCTATCCATACAGTCTTAAACTGTTGACCTCGTCAGTCAGTCTCCTCGGTGTCTTCTCTCCTTTCCAGTATTAGTTCAGTTTGCTAAAACTCCAGAAATCTTTGATCGCAATCATATCGTTGTTTTCATTCTATTATCCTGGTTTTATTTTTCAATGGAGGTTTGAGCTTTAAGAGTTTAATATGTTTAATATTTAATCTGTAATCCTACTTTGCAGATTTCTCTTCTCAGAGTATTTTTAGAACATAACTCCTGCAATAAATGACAGAATAATGGACTCAAAAATGCCATTTTAAACTCAAATGTCTTTAGACATCTCGTCATCATCAAGAACATGTTAAAAAGACCAAAAGTATCTTTGTCATCAGAGTGGGTCTTCAAACCCTGTCCTGACTGTGTGCTCAGGCCTTCCTGCAGGAGTGCCTTTCCCTCTCGTCCCTGTCAGCATCACGTTGTGTCCTCTGTTCTGTCAGGTGCTGCAGTGGACAGCACCGTGTCGGAGTCGGATCATCAGAGCCACCCCTCCTTGACCCCATCCCACACCCTGCGACTGCTGCATCTGTCTGGACAGGGCACTCTGGTGCAGGACAGCCTGTCCCAGTCAGTCCCTGCTGCTCTCACAGGACCCCGCTGGTACGCCGCCGCACAGAGGGACCTCAACCTGTCTTTGTTCTCTTCCTCTTACTTCAGGAGCTCTGTGGATTATGTGGCCCCCACCCCAGACAACTTCCCCCACACTCCTCTGATAGTTCCCAGCTCACCAACAGAACCAGAAGCCCAGAACGGTAAAGAGCTGAAGCTGCTCCACAGTTTGGACTGATCCAGTCAAAGGTTAAAATGTCACTTTGATCCGTTAGGTGCCGGGGAAGCCACGGACACCTCTAAGCCACACCCCCCTGCCTCCACTCCTGTGTCCCAGAGCACGCCGGGTTTTGCATTTGAGCGCCTCCTTCCCGTTCCCTCCCAGCCTGAGTTCTCCCACGTATGAACTTCTTTTTTTATTCCGTCAGGCCTGAGAAACCCCAAAATGACCGGTGAGCATAAGAGCCCACGCAGCAGAGGGATCCTTTCTGTCCGGCCATGTTCGTTAAACCTGCAGGACTGTAACCATGAATCAATCAACGAATCGATTTCTATTCCTACGATCCAACCAGATCCATCTGTCTGAGGCAGAATCCAATCGACTTATAAATCATCTCAAAATGAAATAGATCGATTCTATAGATATTGGAGAACATCGTGTGGATCGATACACAGTACGTTTATTTTACTGAAACGCAAAAGCAGCAAAAGCAAGTTCATCACAGTGAACAACACACATGATGCAGCAAACACTGATCAGCATCATTCCATCCAATGTGTGGAAACACTTTTACAATATTTCAAATTGACAAAGTCATGTGACCATACAGTGTTGCTAGAATGTTCTAATAATGTTCCTTTGGATTATTCTGATGTGGAAAAACAACAGTGGAATGAACTTGATCAAACCCAAATGTGAATGGATTTGACATTCATTCTTGTTTACCTGTTTGTTTGTGCACATATTTATTTACACTTGAAGAAACACAAGAATCTGGAAAACTTCAGTAACACTTTATAATAACTACCCGTTATAGCTAGTTATTAAACTGTTAGTTATTGAGTTATAAATGACTTTTTAAAGAACAGTTTACAGTTTAAGGATGTATAAATGTACCTTATAGACAGACGGTAGATAAATAACAAGCTTTTAGTTATAAATGACCTGTTACCTTTATAATAATGAGTTCTAACTGCACCTTGTCGATTAGTAATAAATCATGAAGAAGCTGTTACTAAATTACTGACTAATGACTTGTTGAGAATCAGTTCATGTTTTATACATGTTACTGGGAAGTTGTAGCCATTTCTTATGAAATAACTGTTAATAAATGAGGAACATTTTCAACTAACTCTACATTTATAAATCCTTAACAAACTGTTATTTAACGAGTCATTTATAACTCACTAACTAACAGTTTACTAAGGATTTGTTCAGGTAGTTATTATAAAGTGCCACCAAAACTTCACCTGCACTGTTCAGTAACAGGCATGTATCTCTGAGTCACACTGTTGAAGTTTTGGATAAAGGTGTCCTGGATTGGTTCTAGGTCAGTGAATCGGATCAATCAAACAAATCCTTCTACAACAGACAGCAGGGGAAAGGAAGGATGAAGCTGGAACTTCAGTTTATCAAACCCTCACTTTGTTCTGAGAATGATCCTCTTACCGGAAGAAAGATCAACTCATCCATCATTTATGGATTCATCTTCATTTAGCCTTCAAACGGGCCTTTTTTAGGTTTCTACTGTTTGCCTGCTTTTACTTCCGTGTTGGTTCTTGAAGTCTGACGTTCCTGTTCTGTTTCTTCAGAACGTGTTCGTCCCGACGCAGAGCCAGACGGCCTCACAGCCACAGGAGAAGTCGCCGTCTTCTGATCTGTGTCTGGATCCAGCACAGTTTTCCTCTCTGCAGCTTTCTGAGAGCTGCAACCAGCAGGAGTGCAGCCCAGAGGAGGACAGTCAGGCCACGCAGATCGAGGTGCACGGCAGGGACATCGGCTCCTGTAGGACTCAAAGCTCTGATCCAAGTGGAGAAAGTGGTGCTCCTCCTTCACCGTCACAGGAGGACGAACAAACTGTGATGGAACTGGACAAGCATCCTCACACCTCTGTGGATGGAGAGGATGATGGCAGACAGGCGCACTCTGAGGCCACACCCAGCAGTCTGCCTTCACAGTCCGTCATCTCTCAGCCCGCCATGGCTGACTCCAGAGGAGGAACAGCCACGAGTCCGTCTGAAGAAGCTCATCAGCACGAAACAAAGACGGACAAAGAGAGGGAGGCCGGATGTGATGAAGAAGAGGAGCATGCAGGAGGCCCCTCGGGACTGGCTCTGGTCCTGTCCCAGAGTCAGCTGCTGTCCCCAGAACACATGGAGGAGGAGGAGGAAGGTGAAGAGCGGCCTGCAGACAGAGAGAACGGACGCACCCCCGTCTCCAACACTCATCCCCACAAAGAGGGGCTCCAGGCTTCAGACGGGAGGTCCCGCACTGAGCTGTCTGGACGTGAAGCTCAGAGCCTGCAGGACAAAAGTCTGAGCGACAGCTCAGGGGGTGAGCTCTGTGAGGGCTGCTTGTGTCCTGACCCCCCCACCCAGACCGCTCCTCTGTCAAACATCAAACCCCCACCTTCCTACATCCAGCCTCTGATTCCAGTTCTGCTTCTGTCTTCCAGATATTTCCTTTCACTTCACTCTTCCTAACGATGGAGAGCTGACAGGCCCCCCTGCCAGAGCCACGCCACCTCTGGTCAGCCAGCTGAGGCAGACGCTCAGACACAGCACCCCCATCGGTGCGACCACTCCCCATATCCAGAGGTTAGTGCTCGGCTGACACGCCCTGATCTTCACGTTGATTTTTGTGCAGAAACTTTTTCTGAAAAGTCGGATGCGCCTGTGGATGTGGTGGGGGCTGACTCCCCGTCGGTGGACGGGAAGCTGAGTTTGAGGATGAAGCTGGTGACGCCTGTGGAGGAGGGCAGCTCTGAGCGCTTCAGCCTGCAGAGTGAGTGTCTGCTCCTTCTGGGGCCTCGAGCTCTTCCTCACACCTCCTCACCATCTCACTCTGGCCTTTCAGAGCCAGCTTTGTCAGAGGAAGACGCAGATGGGGTCAAGGTCACCAACGCTTCCGCGGTAGCCCCCAGGTAAGAGTGTACTGAGCCACACACCTCAGCTTCATGCATGAGCTGCTGCAGCTGTGCTCTAACAGGGCCCCAAGACCCCAAATCTGATGTCCACCCATGTTGATGCCAGGTCGTTAGAAAACTAAGAAAACGAATGAATGGTTCCATTGACATGAGCAAGTCATGAACGTTCATCGTCATATTTATGCAACAACAACAGTTTTAAAATAAACTCCTCATTTATTCATCTGAGATTGTAATGCAGATATGAATTACATCAAAATGTTCAATGTTTTAAAGATACTAAAGCGAAAGTCACCAAACTTTCTCACATGACTCACTATCACTTGTTATGTACTAGTTAATAGTGTCACTATTTTTACTTGATTGTTAAAGCTACTTCACAGAAGCTTTCTGTTTAAGAGTTAAGTGGTAAAAGATAATTAATAAAAGAAAAATGGGAGAAAAAACAGATCTGTTTATGAAATATTTTCTTTTTTAAATGTTAAAAATAAGATGTTAAATGTGTTAAAAAAAGGATCGGATCAGAACTCTGTGTCTGCAGAAACTCAAAGCCAAATGACTCGGTACCGGATCGGACCTCCTCTGCTTTAAGGCAGACTCAATTCTTAGCCCAGTTTCTGCCCAGACATGTCAGATCTCCAGATACATTCACATTGTCTTCTGTGCCGCACGTTCAATGAAATGTCTTAAGTAAACGCATTTACAGTGGCTTGCAAAAGTATTTGTACCCCTTGAACTTCTCTACATTTATGTTATGACCACAAATAAAAAATATTTTTTTATGTGAAAGACCAACACAAAGTGGCACAGTGTGTAAAAGTATTCAGCCCCCTGAGTCATTACTTTGTGGAACCCCCTTTTGCTGTAATTTCAGCTACAAGTCTTTTTGGGGTTCGTCTCTACCAGCTTTGAACAAGCTGAGTCAATGGAACTCTTGTAATTTTCTTTCCACTTCATAACTGTGTGCAGCTTTGTGTTGGTCTTTCACTTGAAATTCCAATAAAATATATTTATGTTTGTGGTCATAATGTGAAAAAAGTTCAAGGGGTGTGAATACTTTTGCAAGCCACTATAATGCACATTTCAGGCTTCTATGGTCCAAACTGGCGTTCACGTGTAGCTGCACAAGTTTTAAGTTTTGCAGACTCTACTTACGAAACACAGGGCCGCTGAAAACACTTTAAAGGTTAAACCAGTTTGACCAATCAGAGACTCAGATTTGGTGTCCTTGGTGATGGATGGATGGTGTCCTTTTCAATTCATGGAAGTGTCGACCGTTTAAAAATGAGTCATGACAGAGACATTAATAATTGTAGTTTTTGTCCGACTGGAATTCTATGACACCAAGTCTTTTATATATCAGAATAGAGCTGTGAAAGAAAAAGCCTGGAGCAAGATTCACCAGATTTCCACTGCTTTGACATGTTGCTCCAAACCTCTTCTGATTGAGTACATATCCTAGCATCAGATGTCTGGATGCATCCTCAGGTTTCTGCCGTCCCTGAACTGTTGTTGGTGGACTGTGTTGTTGCAGCAGTCCCTCTGTGTTCACCCGAGTGCGGCAGGTGCTCCGGCAGGAGGAGGCAGGGGAGGACATCCAGCCTGGGAGCAACACCACTGCTGTCGAGTGAGTAGATGGAGTCACCCCTCCTCCTGACAGTGTGTCCATTCTGCTTCCCTGCTTTGATCTATCATGATCTGTTCCTCTGATGGATTCATTCCTGATCCTTTACATCCTGGTCTCTCCCAAAGAGAACATCAGCTTAATCTCTGCTCCCTCCAGCTCTGGCAGGTTTAACTGGAAACTTCCAATAAACTGCTGACCTGTTGGTTCAGTGCCCGTCTCCTCTCCGTTAACTCCTGAGTCGTCACATAACAGCAGCTTCTAGTCTCCTCAGAACTTCGTTGGGATAGATAGAGATGTAGGGGTTCTGTGGCTTTTAGCTAAGGATCAGGGGGAATTGCACATCTTGTTTGCAATTCTGCTAAGACGCAGGTCAGTGTGGTCTGATGGTTGATCTCTTGTTGTTGGTTTATGAATCTCCCAGGGAGGGGTTGTTGGCTTCCCCAAAGAGGAGCTCCCAGACGCCGTCACATGGATGCCACAGCCTGCCAAACAGCCAGTCACAGCTCTCGCAGCAGGAGGGGTCGGCAGCGCAGCAGGCGAGCTTCAAATCTGCCGTCAAGCCGCCTGATGAGCAGCGAGGGGGCGCTGAGGCTCCCCGCTCAGGTCCAGCAGACCCACAAAAACTGGTCTCCCAGCAGGCAGCCAACAACACGGTCACCTCCACCCCCTCCAAGGTTTGTGCGTGCATGAGCTTGTTCACAGTCACTGCTAACACCAGAGAGATGACTGTTTTCAAATATATAGGTGTGCGGCAAAGTTAGTTCCTCTTTAACATATGAACACATATGTGGACTAACCCTTAGTCACATGCACCTATTCAGGGTTAACCCCTGTAGGTGCTGCAGGTTTTTGGGTTGTCCGAGTCCATGGAGGGTCATAGAGAGAAGCGACTGCATCTGAAGTGGAGCACAGGTGTGCCTTACAGTTCATTTAAGGCTCGTGCGGTCACCTTAAGGGACGTCATGAAAATGGAACGTACCATTGTTACCAGCGTATGTATTTACAAACGTATCGTTAAATATTCTTAAGTCTAATAAAAGTTCCATGCACTTATAATGTACAGGTGACGCTGTCACATGATGTCTTTATGACATCTTTATGAGTAATCATATGAACTGCACTAAGGGGCTTCTTGCACAGTTTACAGGAGTGGGTTGGGATGGAAAAATAAAACAGTTTGCATGACACACCTGCGCTCCACCTACCTGGTGTTCGCTATGACATGTGAAGAAATGTGCATGAACATTTTTTCTTTATATTCTTTTAAATAGTGAGGTAAAAGGTCACAAAGAAAATCAAGAAATCCACTTTAAAGAACTGAAATACATTTATTTGCATTTTATTGATAGAAATAAGTATTTGATCCCCTAGTGTTACGCCCCTTCTGTCTAGGGGGAGCGGGGCATAACATAAAGGTAAAATAATAAATATTAAAACAAAAGAACACCAAAAAGACATCTCCATAAAATGATAACGAATTTATTTACATCAATAACTACAAAAAGTGAAGCAAAAAGGCTTCAGGGTGAACCAAGGCCAAAACAACAAACAGAACCCCAACCTATCTGAACACCAAAACATCTCACCTGCTTATGAAAGAAAAGGGAAAACAATGACAAAACACTAACCTCCCTAGTCTAACATAAACAGGAGAAAATGTGCACTAAAGAAAATGGCAGATCACCCCTACAGCTTCACTTTACAACATAACTAACAAAACCAAAGACAGAGTGGACCTGATCACTAAACAAGAAAGTGCAACACAAACATAATGAGTGGAGAAGAGCACCAAGCTGCAGTGGAGACTGACTGCAGCCAGGCTCCCCTCTCGCCAGCCGAAGGTCCACACAGTGCTTTTATGGCTGCCTCCATCAGCATGGGTCCAATGGAGGCCACACCTTCCAGCACCACACCTGAAACAAATTAAAGGAGACACACAAACCCACAAAGATCCACAAAAAACAAAGAGGTCCCACTCTGACAGAAACAAAAAGTATACAATATAAAGAAAACAAATCCAAATACGGCTGGGAGCGTAACACATTAACACATTAGTAACCATTAAGAGGTCTGGTTCAGACAGACCAGTTGGACTCTCCTAATCAACCTGTCACCTGAACTGAAGACTCCTGTTTGAACTGATCACCTGTAGAAATGTCACACAGAATCAGTCCCTCAACATCGGTGGCACAATTCCCGGCTGCCATTCAATACTACAGATCTGTATCAGACAAGACACTCCCACAGCATCCAGAGACTTCAGGTACTCAGGGCGGACCTCGTCCACTCCTGGTACATTTCCACTAAGGAGCTTGTTGACTACCTCAGTGACTTCAGCTTGAGTAATGGACAGCCCCACCCCAAAGTCCTCAGCCTCTGCTTCCTCAACAGAAGGCGTGTCAGTAGGATTGAGGAGATTCTTGAAGTATTTCTTCCACTGCCAATCATGTCCCCAGTTGAAGCCAGCAGCTCCCCACCTGCACTGTGGTGCACTAATGGTGTAAAAAAACTGCTTCCCCTTCCCGAGGCACTGGGCGGTTTGCCAGAATTTCTCTGAAGCCTTCCTGGACTCCTACCTGTTTTCGCCTCTATAAGCCTGAGCCGCGGCTCGCTTAGACTGCCGATACCGGTCAGCTGCCTCTGGAGTCCTACAAGCCAGCCAGACCTGATAGGACTCTTTCTTCAGCGTGACGGCATTCCTTACTTCCAGTGTCCACCACCAGGTTTGGGGATTGCCGCCATGACAAGCACCAGAGAACCCCAGTTCTGAACAGCAGCAGAGACAGCAGAGGTGGAGAACATGGTCCATTCAGACTCAGTGTCCCCAGCCTCCCTCGGTACCTGTTTGAACTTCTCCCGGATGTGGGAGTTAAAGACTTCGCTGATGAAGGGCTCAGCCAGACATTCCCAGGAGACCCTCACTATGTTTAAGTCTGCCAAGACACACAAATCCAATCCAAGTGATCAATGGACAGCTCTGCCCCTTTCTTTACCCGAGTGTCCAAGACAAGAAGGTCGCCTGAAACGACTACAAAGTCGATCATTGATCTCCTGCCGAGGGTGTCCTGATGCCACATGGATTGATGGACACCCTTGTGCTCAAACATGGTGTTTGTTATGGACAAACTATGATGAGCACAGAAGTCCAACAACAAAACACCGCTCGGGTTCAGATCAGGGAAGCCGTTCCTAGCAATCACGCCCCTCCAGGTGCTACTGTCATTGCCCACGTGGGCATTGAAGTCGCCCAGGAAGACGATGGAGTCCCCCGTTGGGGCACTTTCTAGTACACCTTCAAGAGAGACAGAGAAATCTGGGTACTCTCAACTGCTATTTGGCCCATAAGGCGAAACCACAGTCAGAGACCTGTCTCCTACCCGAAGGCTAAGGGACACAACTCTCTTGACCACTGAGGTGAACTCCAACACTTGGCAGCTTAGCTGGGGGCTCACGAGTAAGCCCACCCCAGCCCACTGCTGGTGAGCTTCTCATCAAGGGCTTCTGAACCGCTCTGTGTCAGGTTTGTCACCGAGCACCTATTTGCCATGGGAGACCCTGCCAGGGGCTGAAGCACCACACACAGCATAGCTCCCGAGATCACTCAAGCACTTAAACCCCTCCACCACGTTAACATGGAGGCTCACGGAGAACTCAAACTTAATTTGTTTGTTTAGCGCCTTTCATTCCTTTGAAACCCAAAGCGTTTTACATTAAACCAAATGAAACACTCACCAAAAATGCAAAGTGTTTAAAAATAGACACAAAAACAGGACATTTACACAAAATCTAGCAAAGCCTTAAGAACTATATCTGTAAGGAACCAGTCTGATTTCCTAAGGAAAGAAGTTTAAGAATTGCAGCCTTTCTTCTTAGTCAGGGAGAAGAATTGCTGTGTTTTTATTGTCTTGCAACTGTCGCTCACAAGGGTGGAGTGGGCAATCGGGAGAGTCAGGAGAATTCCCAGTGGGCCGCTTCATTTACGGGCCGGTCTGTCATTGTCGAGGAAAAATAATCACGGTAGAATGTGAATGAATCGTGGCAGGGCTGTTCGCTCTGGATCGTCCCGTCCCTTTAAAGAAACGGCACTGGCAGGTTGGGAGCGACCACTTGTCACAAACACCCCTTTCCATCAAGTCCACCAGAGCGCGTCTTACCAAAAGTCGGGGTGGGACAGAGAAACAGGCCTGATGGCTGTTTAGCGCAAGTGACAATGGATAGCCAATGGATGGAGGGCCAAACTGGTCTCAGATTCTGCTTGTCTTGATCCTAAAAACATTGCAGAAATAAAACCCAATAGACTTGTAGTGCCCTTATAAGGGGGTGATAACAGGGAAAATGAGGACAAAGAAAGAGACGTAGTTCTCCCGTTCACTTCTCTGTAATTAGTGTTTGAACAATACAAAATACTCTCCACATTACTGTAATGCCAAACATAACACAAACTATACAATTTACTGTAATTATGAAATACATTCTGTAACTATGAATTACATAAGCTGTTGGGCCCTACCACGGACCACGAGGTCTTCTGAGCTAGCTTAATCGCCGATGGAGTTAGCCAAAAAAAAAAAACGTTACCAAAGAAACATATAAAAACACACATTTTTGCTAGCACATTGATTGGAATGAAGGAAAGAAAGCCACAAATACCATGTAAATTATCAACGATTAAAACACTGGGGTAATTACCTTATAAAGGGGTGATAACAGGGAAAATGAGGACAAAGAAAGAGACGTAGTTCTCCCGTTCACTTCTCTGTAATTAGTGACGGGAGAACAGTGGAACTCGCTCTACTGGGTGCGGAACTCCCTCTACTGGTTGTCTGCGGTACTACCTTAGTCAAAAACCCATGGAGTTTCTCTGACTCATAAATTAAAGTAATTCTACTCTTAAACTATAGGTAATTAATACCTGTAACAGACTCACCAGCTCAGCACTTACAGAAATAAGTAAAAGTCTGCTTAGGTTTGATGAGAGAGCCTCAATAAGAACTTTACAAACTCAAGTGTCCAGTCCAACATCCCAGAAAGGCTCAGAAAGCTCTCTCTGGGGGATTTCACTGTCAGGAAAGGAACTGAGATGGCACAGGAAGGCCATGAGGGCAGAGGGGAAGCAGACATGGAACTTGAGAGCAGGACCTGTTCTTCTTGCAGAAATTATGTTTTATGTTCACCATATCCTATGGCATCTGTGAAGAGGTTGTATTGTGTCACCATATCCTATGGTGAACACATATCAACCCATTGGGCTGGCAAACAAATTTTTGGACCCTTTCATTGTCTCAAGTTGCAGGTGAGAGAAGCTTCTCCACAATAAAGTTAATTAAAAACAAGTTACGGAGCACGCACAGTCAGGAGCACGTGGAGGGATTTATGCTCATGGCAACAGAAAAAGAAATTCTCATGTCATTTGACTGTGACAAAATAATAAATAAGGTTGCAAAAACAAACACACTTCTTAGGCAGTTACCCATGCTGTAGATTCTGGAATCTGGAGTTATACTCTTTGTATGGTTATATATGGTTATTTATGGTTATTTATGGTTATATATGGTTATATATGGTTATGTATGGTTATTTATGGTTATGTATGTATGGTTATGTATGGTTATATATGGTTATGTATTGTTATGTATGGTTATATATGTATGGTTTTTTATGGTTATGTATGTATGGTTATGTATGGTTATGTATGGTTATATATGGTTATGTATGTATGGTTATATATGGTTATGTATGTATGGTTATATATGGTTATGTATGGTTATATATGGTTATGTATGCATGGTTATTTATGGTTATGTATGTATGGTTATGCATGGTTATATATGGTTATGTATGCATGGTTATATATGGTTATATATGGTTATGTATGTATGGTTATATATGGTTATGTATTGTTATGTATGGTTATATATGCATGGTTATTTATGGTTATGTATGTATGGTTATGCATGGTTATATATGGTTATGTATGTATGGTTATATATGGTTATGTATGTATGGTTATATATGGTTATGTATGGTTATATATGGTTATGTATGTATGGTTATGTATGGTTATATATGGTTATGTATGCATGGTTATTTATGGTTATGTATGTATGGTTATATATGGTTATGTATGTATGGTTATATATGGTTATGTATGCATGGTTATATATGGTTATTTATGGTTATGTATGTATGGTTATATATGGTTATGTATGTATGGTTATATATGGTTATGTATGCATGGTTATATATGGTTATGTATGGTTATGTATGTATGGTTATATATGGTTATGTATGGTTATGTATGTATGGTTATTTATGGTTATGTATGTATGGGTATGTATGGTTATATATGGTTATGTATACATGGTTATATATGGTTATGTATGCATGGTTATGTATGGTTATATATGGTTATATATGGTTATATATAGTTATGTATGTATGGTTATTTATGGTTATGTATGTATGGGTATGTATGGTTATATATGGTTATGTATGCATGGTTATTTATGGTTATATATGCATGGTTATATATGGTTATATATGGTTATTTATGGTTATGTATGTATGGTTATTTATGGTTATGTATGTATGGGTATGTATGGTTATATATGGTTATGTATACATGGTTATATATGGTTATGTATGGTTATGTATGTATGGTTATATATGGTTATATATGCATGGTTATATATGGTTATGTATGGTTATGTATGTATGGTTATATATGGTTATATATGGTTATGTATGCATGGTTATTTATGGTTATATATGCATGGTTATATATGGTTATATATGGTTATTTATGGTTATGTATGTATGGTTATATATGGTTATGTATGCATAGTTATTTATGGTTATATATGCATGGTTATATATGGTTATTTATGGTTATTTATGGTTATATATGGTTATATATGGTTATGTATGGTTATTTATGGTTATGTATGTATGGTTATGTATGGTTATATATGGTTATGTATTGTTATGTATGGTTATATATGTATGGTTTTTTATGGTTATGTATGTATGGTTATGTATGGTTATGTATGGTTATATATGGTTATGTATGCATGGTTATATATGGTTATGTATGCATGGTTATATATGGTTATGTATGGTTATGTATGTATGGTTATATATGGTTATATATGGTTATGTATGCATGGTTATTTATGGTTATATATGCATGGTTATATATGGTTATATATGGTTATTTATGGTTATGTATGTATGGTTATATATGGTTATGTATGCATAGTTATTTATGGTTATATATGCATGGTTATATATGGTTATTTATGGTTATTTATGGTTATATATGGTTATATATGGTTATGTATGGTTATTTATGGTTATGTATGTATGGTTATGTATGGTTATATATGGTTATGTATTGTTATGTATGGTTATATATGTATGGTTTTTTATGGTTATGTATGTATGGTTATGTATGGTTATGTATGGTTATATATGGTTATGTATGTATGGTTATATATGGTTATGTATGTATGGTTATATATGGTTATGTATGGTTATATATGGTTATGTATGCATGGTTATTTATGGTTATGTATGTATGGTTATGCATGGTTATATATGGTTATGTATGCATGGTTATATATGGTTATATATGGTTATGTATGTATGGTTATATATGGTTATGTATTGTTATGTATGGTTATATATGCATGGTTATTTATGGTTATGTATGTATGGTTATGCATGGTTATATATGGTTATGTATGTATGGTTATATATGGTTATGTATGTATGGTTATATATGGTTATGTATGGTTATATATGGTTATGTATGTATGGTTATGTATGGTTATATATGGTTATGTATGCATGGTTATTTATGGTTATGTATGTATGGTTATATATGGTTATGTATGTATGGTTATATATGGTTATGTATGCATGGTTATATATGGTTATTTATGGTTATGTATGTATGGTTATATATGGTTATGTATGTATGGTTATATATGGTTATGTATGCATGGTTATAT
Source organism: Oryzias celebensis (assembly GCA_014656515.1). Taxonomy (NCBI): domain Eukaryota; kingdom Metazoa; phylum Chordata; class Actinopteri; order Beloniformes; family Adrianichthyidae; genus Oryzias; species Oryzias celebensis. The sequence continues at coordinate 16,750 of BNCR01000531.1, forward strand.
ATGGTTATGTATGGTTATGTATGTATGGTTATATATGGTTATGTATGGTTATGTATGTATGGTTATTTATGGTTATGTATGTATGGGTATGTATGGTTATATATGGTTATGTATACATGGTTATATATGGTTATGTATGCATGGTTATGTATGGTTATATATGGTTATATATGGTTATATATAGTTATGTATGTATGGTTATTTATGGTTATGTATGTATGGGTATGTATGGTTATATATGGTTATGTATGCATGGTTATTTATGGTTATATATGCATGGTTATATATGGTTATATATGGTTATTTATGGTTATGTATGTATGGTTATTTATGGTTATGTATGTATGGGTATGTATGGTTATATATGGTTATGTATACATGGTTATATATGGTTATGTATGGTTATGTATGTATGGTTATATATGGTTATATATGCATGGTTATATATGGTTATGTATGGTTATGTATGTATGGTTATATATGGTTATATATGGTTATGTATGCATGGTTATTTATGGTTATATATGCATGGTTATATATGGTTATATATGGTTATTTATGGTTATGTATGTATGGTTATATATGGTTATGTATGCATAGTTATTTATGGTTATATATGCATGGTTATATATGGTTATATATGGTTATATATGGTTATTTATGGTTATGTATAGTTATATATGGTTATGTATGCATGGTTATATATGGTTATGTATTGTTATAAATGGTTATGTATGCATGGTTATATATGGTTATGTATGGTTATATATTGTTATATATGTATTGTTATATATGGTTATGTATGCATGGTTATGTATGGTTATGTATGCATGGTTATGTATGCATGGTTATGTATGGTTATGTATGGTTATATATGGTTATATATAGTTATGTATGTATGGTTATTTATGGTTATGTATGTATGGGTATGTATGGTTATATATGGTTATGTATGCATGGTTATTTATGGTTATATATGCATGGTTATATATGGTTATGTATGGTTATGTATGCATGGTTATATATGTATTGTTATATATGGTTATGTATGCATGGTTATATATGGTAATATATGGTTATATATGGTTATGTATGGTTATGTTTTTTCAAATGTTACTAAAAAGTTCCATTGAGCCTTTGCTTACATATTCATACTGTGAATATTATATTCAACCACAACCTTTTTCATTATAGTCCTGTTTGTTTTTTTTATTTATGATTATTTTCAGTCCTGTAATTAAACATTTAATTTACATGCTAAATTCTTGCCTAATTTTTCATTCGGCTAAAAATGGGCGGGTTTTAGCCATGGAACTCCTGGGCTGAAAAGTTGTCCCACTCCGCCCTTGGTCTCTCAGTCTGTATTCTTTTCTGCCTGGCTTGTCTCTACCAAACTCCAGCAGCTCTCCTCTTCCTGATTGCTGATTTGTAACTGCTATAAAAAAAACAAAATCAGCTTGTGGTGACAAATAAAGCTCTAATGCTCCTGCTCTTGCACTTTGTAAATGCAAAACGTATTCACATGTCTGAACATTGTGAACAACCACGGCAAACCTTAGTAAAGAACGTGCTTCCAAACTTCACCTCCTCTTCTGTGTCCCACCATTTCCACAGGGAGAACCGGAGTCTCCATCACTCAGAAGAGCCGCCTGCCCGGCTCACCGCAGACATGTGCGCACCATCCAGGAGGTGCGTACTACCATCACCCGCATCATCACAGATGTGTACTATGAGGACGGCAGGGAAGTCGATCGCAGAGTCACAGAGGTCAGTCGGTCCTTTGGTGCTGCTGGTGTCCATGTGGGTGTCTGTGTGAATCCAGAACACAGGCATCAAACTTCAGGTCTGAAGGGCCAGAGTCCAACATGCTTTCCAACTGACATGCTTTTGTAGCATCTTATTGGCAAAACCCACATGATCCAGGTAATCGGGGCCGGGTCTAAACTAAACTGGCAACCCTGCCCTGAGACCCTCCTTCTGTGTGAAGAAAATTCCTTAAAAAAACTGTCGGGGGGGGGGGGTGAGACTGAGAAGCCTCAGGAATGTTCACATGAAAAAGGGATCCTGAATGGAGAGAATATAGTATAACCCTGATTTGTGTGAGTAATTCTTGATTTGTGGACAACTTTAGATGTGTGTGTGTAATTCTGGATTTGTAACTCAAACTACAACATTAAAAAAAATACAAAATACATTTCACACAACCTAAAATTACTACAGTCTGAAACTAACTACACGTACAAATCGCCCAAAGCTGGATTTACACACAAATCTCATGTGAGGCTGTTTTCACGTCTCCCTGAAAGAAGAGATCAGTGCATAAGTGATGCATTTAAATCCTGCTGGAATGCTGGGTCATCAGAGTTTTCTTATCAGCCGCTTTGAACTTAAATTGTGAATATCATCTGGTGAAACTTGAATGTTTCCCACTTTCTTAAACAGAGATGCCCGATGATTAATATTGATTCCAGTCCAGTTAAAGAGGAAATGGTTTATGGATGAATCCTGACTGTGTGCAACAGTGAATACGGTTGACATTCACATTATCAGTGCTGAGCAGCAATGGTGACAGTCAGTTTAATGAGTGTTAACTTTTCACCTCAAATGGGTTATAATGGGTTTTTTAGTTTCATTCTGTTATCATATTTAATGTTATTCTTTTAATGAGATTATCATATAATAGTAAAATAAATGTGTTTTAACCACTCCTGACGTGACAGTAAATTCAGAGTCCTTGTGTGTTTTATCAATCCTGCAGAATGTACACATTAGATGACTGAGTACAACGATGACATCTATTGTCAGAGCTGTTTATTATTGGATGAAGTTTAAAGCACATGTTCTTATCTTCTGCTGCACAGCAGTACCTGTAGTTTCTGTTCAGAAGCAAAGTTCTTCAGTGAAAAATAATAAAAACGCCTCCCTCTTCATGGACTAAAAACAATAAAAAATAATCTGTGACTAATCAACTAATCTAAAATATAATCGGTGACTAATCGACTAATCTAAAATATAATCGGTGACTAATCGACTTTAAAATGATCGTTCATGACAGCCCTTCTGAGCAGTTCTGACATGTTCCCTTTGGTTGCATTGGGATTTGTGTCTGGACTTTGATGCCATTTTTGCAGCTGGCCATCAGATGTAAGAACTGCTGCTCGCTCTCCATCCTGTCTCTGACACCCCTCCCCGCGTCCCCAGGAGAGCGAGGAGCCTGTGGTGGACTGTCAGGTCTTGGAGGATGTTTCTCCATGCCGCACCGGCAGCAGCTCTGTCACCTTAGGGGACCTCGCTGACATCAGCTCCTTGTCCTCCAAGGCCTCCAGCCTGCAACACAGTTCTGGGGGCACCAGCAGCAGCACCGCCCCCCCAAGGCCAGGCTTTGTCATTCCTCCCAGCAGAGGGGCCAGATCCATGAGGTACTGCCCCCCCACATTTCTGTTCCAATTGCATGCTGAGTCTTCTGCCTTTTTCTGACCTTCTAACTCTTGACCTCCCTGTGGCTGACTGATCCCAGTACTGTCACAGACATGAGCATAGGGGGCAACATGTCTTAATGAGCCCCCCAGGTTCGTGCCTGTGCCACCAGACCAACTGTTCGTCCCCTCTGTGTGTCTGCAGTCCCAGGAGGGGAGGTGGGCATTTACAGAGGGGTCACAGGGGTAACAGGGTGGGGTCAGTGCCCTCCCCGGGTAGAAGCTTCAATTCTTCAGGGTCTCGGTCCTTCCTCCCCGTGACTCCTAGGGGTAAAGCTAGAAGGGGCCGGCCCCCATCCCGCTTCTCCATGTCCAGGTGAGATCTCCTGGAGACTCGTTCCTGCACTTCAACCCCCTCCACCGCCGCAGCAGCCGCAGTAACACTTTCTTCCTGTCACTAATACTGTCTTATTGGCAAATGTTGAAAGGCCGTTATCTGGTATCTTGTTTGTAACATAATAGAAAGAAGTCTGTTCGTTTGCGAGTTGCCTGTTAGTGACTTGCTAGTAACATGTTGGTAACCTGTTGTTGGTAACCTGTTGTTAGTATTCTGTTGTTGCTAACCAGTTGTTGGTAACCTGTTGTTGGTAACCTGTTGTTGGTAACCTGTTGTTGGTAACCTGTTGTTGGTAACCTGTTGTTGGTAACCTGTTGTTGGTAACCTGTTGTTGGTAACCTGTTGTTGGTTACCTGTTGTTGGTAACCTGTTGTTGGTAACCTGTTGTTGGTAACCTGTTGTTGGTAACCTGTTGTTGGTAACCTGTTGTTAGTATTCTGTTGTTGGTAACCTGTTGTTGGTAACCTGTTGTTGGTAACCTGTTGTTGGTAACCTGTTGTTGGTAACCTGTTGTTGGTAACCTGTTGTTGGTAACCTGTTGTTGGTAACCTGTTGTTGGTAACCTGTTGTTGGTAACCTGTTGTTGGTAACCTGTTGTTGGTAACCTGTTGTTGGTAACCTATTGTTGGTTACCTATTGTTGGTAACCTGTTGTTGGTAACCTATTGTTGGTAACCTGTTGATGGTAACCTTTTGATGGTAACCTGTTGATGGTAACCTATTGTTGGTTACCTGTTGTTGGTAACCTGTTGTTGGTAACCTGTTGTTGGTAACCTGTTGTTAGTATTCTGTTGTTGGTAACCTGTTGTTGGTAACCTGTCGTTAGCATTCTTTTGTTGGTAACCTGTTGTTGGGAACCTGTTGTTGGTAACCGGTTGTTGGTAACATGTTATTAGTATTCTAATGTTGGTAACCTGTCGTTGGTAACCTGTCGTTGGTAACCTGTCTTTAGTAACCTTTTGTTGGTAACCTGTCGTTAGTAACCTGTTATTAGTATTCTGTTGTTGGTAACCTGTCGTTGGTAACCCGTTGTTGGTAACCTGTTGTTGGTAACCTGTTATTAGTGTTCTAATGTTGGTAACCTGTCGTTGGTAACCTGTCGTAGGTAACCTGTCTTTAAGAACCTGTTGTTGGTTACCTGTAATTATTATTTTGTTGTTGGTAACCTGTCGTTAGTAACCTGTTGTTGGTAACCTTATGTTGGTAACCTGTTGTTAGTAACCTGTTGTTGGTAAACTGTTGTTGGTAACCTGTTGATGGTAACCTGTTGTTGGTTACCTATTGTTGGTTATCTATTGTTGGTAACCTGTTGTTGGTAACCTGTTGTTGGTAACCTGTTGATGGTAACCTGTTGATGGTAACATATTGTTGGTTACCTGTTGTTGGTAACTTGTTGTTGGTAACCTGTTCTTAGTATTCTGTTGTTGATAACCTGTTGTTGGTAACCTGTTGTTGGTAACCTGTTGTTGGTAACCTGTTGTTGGTAACCTGTTGTTGGTAACCTGTTGTTGGTAACCTGTTGTTGGTAAACTGTTGTTAGCATTCTTTTGTTGGTAACCTGTTGTTGGTAACCTGTTGTTGGTAACCTGTTGTTAGTATTCTGTTGTTGGTAACCTGTTGATGGTAACCTGTTGTTGGTAACCTGTTGTTGGTAACCTGTTGTTGGTAACCTGTTGTTAGCATTCCTTTGTTGGTAACCTGTCGTTGGTAACCTGTCGATGGTAACCTATTGTTGGTAACCTGTTGTTGGTAACCTGTTGATAGTAACCTGTTGATAGTAACCTGTTGATGGTAACCTGTTGTTGGTAACCTGTTGTTGGTAACCTGTTGTTGGTAACCTGTTGTTCGTATTCTGTTGTTGGTAACCTGTTGTTGGTAACTTGTTGTTAGCATTCTTTTGTTGGTAACCTGTTGTTGGGAACCTGTTGTTGGTAACCTGTTGTATGTAACATGTTATTAGTATTCTAATGTTGGTAACCTGTCGTTGGTAACCTGTCGTTGGTAATCTGTCTTTAGTAACCTGTTGTTGGTAACCAGTTGTTGGTAACCTGTTGTTGGTAACTTGTTGTTAGCATTCTTTTGTTGGTAACCTGTTGTTGGGAACCTGTTGTTGGTAACCTGTTGTATGTAACATGTTATTAGTATTCTAATGTTGGTAACCTGTCGTTGGTAACCTGTCGTTGGTAATCTGTCTTTAGTAACCTGTTGTTGGTAACCTGTTATTATTATTCTGTTGTTGGTAACCTGTCGTTGGTAACCCGTTGTTGGTAACCTGTTGTTGGTAACCTGTTGTTGGTAACCTGTTGATGGTAACCTGTTGATGGTAACATATTGTTGGTTACCTGTTGTTGGTAACCTGTTGTTGGTAACCTGTTATTAGCATTCTGTTGTTGATAACCAGTTGTTGGTAACCTGTTGTTGGTAACCTGTTGTTGGTATTCTGTTGTTGGTAACCTGTTGTTGGTATTCTGTTGTTGGTAACCTGTTGATGGTAACCTATTGTTGGTTACCTGTTGTTGGTAACCAGTTGTTGGTAACCTATTGTTGGTTAGCTGTCGTTGGTAACCTCTTGTTGGTAACCTGTTGTTGGTAACCTGTTGTTGGTAACCTGTTGTTAGCATTCTTTTGTTGGTAACCTGTTGTTGGGAACCTGTTGTTGGGAACCTGTTGTTGGTAACCTGTTGTTGGTAACATGTTATTAGTATTCTAATGTTGGTAACCTGTCGTTGGTAACCTGTCGTTGGTAACCTGTCGTTGGTAACCTATCGTTGGTAACCTGTCGTTGGTAACCTGTCTTTAGTAACCTTTTGTTGGTAACCTGTCGTTAGTAACCTGTTATTAGTATTCTGTTGTTGGTAACCTGTCGTTGGTAACCCGTTGTTGGTAACCTGTTGTTGGTAACCTGTTATTAGTGTTCTAATGTTGGTAACCTGTCGTAGGTAACCTGTCTTTAGGAACCTGTTGTTGGTTACCTGTAATTATTATTCTGTTGTTGGTAACCTGTTGTTGGTAACCTGTTGTTGGTAACCTGTTGATGGTAACCTGTTGTTGGTTACCTATTGTTGGTTATCTATTGTTGGTTACCTGTTGTTGGTAACCTGTTGTTGGTAACCTGTTGTTGGTAACCTGTTGATGGTAACCTGTTGATGGTAACGTATTGTTGGTTACCTGTTGTTGGTAACCTGTTGTTGGTAACCTGTTGTTGGTAACCTGTTGTTAGTATTCTGTTGTTGATAACCTGTTGTTGGTAACCTATTGTTGGTAACCTGTTGTTGGTAAACTGTTGTTAGCATTCTTTTGTTGGTAACCTGTTGTTGGTAACCTGTTGTTGGTAACCTGTTGTTGGTAACCTGTTGTTAGTATTCTGTTGTTGGTAACCTGTTGATGGTAACCTATTGTTGGTTACCTGTTGTTGGTAACCTGTTGTTGGTAACCTGTTGTTGGTAACCTGTTGTTGGTAACCTGTTGTTAGCATTCCTTTGTTGGTAACCTGTTGTTGGTAACCTGTTGTTAGTATCGTGTTGTTGGTAACCTGTCGTTGGTAACCTGTCGTTGGTAACCTGTCGATGGTAACCTATTGTTGGTCACCTATTGTTGGTAACCTGTTGTTGGTAACCTGTTGTTGGTAACCTGTTGTTGGTAACCTGTTGTTGGTAACCAGTTGTTGGTAACCTGTTGTTAGTATTCTGTTGTTGGTAACCAGTTGTTGGTAACCTGTTGTTGGTAACCTGTTGTTAGCATTCTTTTGTTGGTAACCTGTTGTTGGGAACCTGTTGTTGGGAACCTGTTGTTGGTAAACTGTTGTTGGTAACATGTTATTAGTATTCTAATGTTGGTAACCTGTCGTTGGTAACCTGTTGTATGTAACATGTTATTAGTATTCTAATGTTGGTAACCTGTCGTTGGTAACCTGTCGTTGGTAATCTGTCTTTAGTAACCTGTTGTTGGTAACCAGTTGTTGGTAACCTGTTGTTGGTAACTTGTTGTTAGCATTCTTTTGTTGGTAACCTGTTGTTGGGAACCTGTTGTTGGTAACCTGTTGTATGTAACATGTTATTAGTATTCTAATGTTGGTAACCTGTCGTTGGTAACCTGTCGTTGGTAATCTGTCTTTAGTAACCTGTTGTTGGTAACCTGTTATTATTATTCTGTTGTTGGTAACCTGTCGTTGGTAACCCGTTGTTGGTAACCTGTTGTTGGTAACCTGTTGTTGGTAACCTGTTGATGGTAACCTGTTGATGGTAACATATTGTTGGTTACCTGTTGTTGGTAACCTGTTGTTGGTAACCTGTTTGTTGGTAACTTTGTTGTATTGTTGTAACTGTTGTTGGTAACTGTTGTTGGTTACCTGTTGTTGGTAACCTGTTGTTGGTAACGGCTGTTGTTGGTAACCTGTTGATGGTAGTTGGTTCTGTTTGTTTGATAACCAGTTGTTGGTAACACTGTGGTCTGTGTGGTAACCTGTGTTGTTGGTAACCTGTGTTGGTAACCTGTTGTTGGTATTCTGTTGTTGG
>BNCR01000532.1:0-24968 GCA_014656515.1 Oryzias celebensis
AATGTAATGTAGATGGATAGGTGGATGGATGGATGGATGGATGGATGGATGGATGGGGATGGATGGATAGATGGATTGGTGGATGGATGGATGGATGGATGGATGGATGGATGGATGATGATGGATGGATGGATGGATGAGGGGGTGGTGGTGGATGGATGGATGGATGGATGGATGGATGGATGGATGGGGATGGATGATGGATGGATGGGTGGGTGGATGGATGGATGGATGGATGGGGATGGATGATGGATGGATGGATGGTGGATGGATGGATGGATGGATGGATGGATGGATTGGTAGATGGATGGATGGATGGATGGATGGATGGTTGGTGGATGGATGGATGGATGGATGATGGATGGTGGATGGATGGTTGGTAGATGGATGAATGGATGGATGGATGGATTGGTGGATGGATGGATTGGTAGATGGATGAATGGATGGATGGATGGATTGGTGGATGGATGGATTGGTAGATGGATGAATGGATGGATGGATGGATAGACTTTATTGGACTTTATTTTTCGTATATACAGAGGGAGAATGAGGTTTTAGAAATAGGGGGCAGAAGGGTACAAGAACTGGAAAGGGGTAAAGAGGTAGGAGCATGACTTAAGAAACACATAGGAGGGGGTAGAAGTACAAGCAATAAAAGGCGTTAAAAGTGTTTGCAGGTTTATCATTATAACTTTCACATATACATGTTTATCGCAGACATTACCTTCCCAAAAGTCTGTTCTCTCCTGCCTGGACTCCCATATGAACTGAAGTTTCATTCCATTCCTGATGTTTGTCCACCTTTAGCAGCTTTACAGCTTTAACTCCTCTGGGAAGGCTGACCATAAGGTTGAGGAATGTTTCTAGGAATGTTGGACCATTCTTCCTGAAGCGCATTGGTGAGGTCACACACTGGCGTTGGTGGAGAAGGTCTGGCTCTCAGTCTCTATGGGGTTCAGGTGCAGAACACTGTTGCACAGGTGACGTCCTATGACAGTTCCACACTGGAATTGACTGAGAGCGAAACATTCTTTCACTAAAACAGTCCGCATGTCTGAGGGCTTGATTTATACACCTGTGACCAGGACAGGTGATTCTGACCGTTTGGACGGGGACAGACAATACTTTTGGTCATATAGTGTACCTGTTGGCTGCAAAAACCTTCACACATATGCAGATCAACACATACATGAAACAAACTGATCTCTCCACACGCACATACAGACAAATGTACACACAGACAAACACGTAACGCTGATTTCCTCCTGTACGCAGAAAATCATCTTGTTTGTGCAAAGGTGAGCAGGTATCTGTGTTCAGGTGAGTGTCTATTTACTACCATGGAGGATGTTGTCACAGAGAAAACTACAACCTCCCCCAGGGTTGATGTGCCGCCCCCACAACAACGCCCATGCTGAAGGGGAAGTAGCAGTGGCTGCCAGGACCCCCCAGGTCACCCGCACAAATAATCAAGGTTAGTGAACCCATAGAGACACATTCTTGCTGTTAGCTGCAGTTGCACGTGGACATCATGTGGTCGTCATGGAGGTGTTTGTTTGTGTGATTGTCTGGAGTGAACGGAGCAAAAGCAGCATAAAAAAGCCCAGAACTGGACTCTGTTGGTCTCTTCTCTTGGAAGAAGCTGGTCTGAGAGGATCCCTCCCACATGGAGAATATTACATGTAATCACTTCCATTTGCAGGCTGTGTCAGTCTCACTGTCACTCCGTCTCCCCTGACTCCTCCTCACCATGCACTCATCCATCAGCACTAAAACATCCAAAATGTGGAGGAAATCCTTCCCATTCATATGGATGGGGAATTGGGAATGCATGTTCCTGACATCAGTATGAAACAGTCCTGCTTCCTGTTCCTACAGTTCATGGAGGAAGAGTGTTCACCTTCATCGAATGAGGTTCTTCTGTCCTAGTTTTGAGCTCGTTCATCTCAGCCTTTCTAGCTCTCTGCTGCCAGCCCCCATCCCCCGTTCTTACTCATCCATCCACCCTTCTTTTTTCCAGACAGACAACAAAGCTTTTCCATGGTTGACCTGCAGTTCACCCTGACCTCCACAGCATCCCAAACCACAGATGGTCAGGATCCAGGGTGCTGCAGAATGCCTGTGTCCTGGTCCAGAGAGGATGTCCCATCACGCTGGAGGAGAGGTCCTCTCTTTTCTCTGAACTCATGTGGTCCTGCGGACTTTGCACACATCCCTGCTGCCGACGTGAAGTTGGAATCATCTCCTCTGCTTTTCTCACGACCCCCATTAGACACAGACACATCTCTGGCCGCATCTGTCATGCAGCAGCAGAAATTATAGCTGACTTAAACCAGACGTCACAGAGACGGTTGCTCTGCAGTTTGATCAGAGGATCAGCACCTGTTTTTTAATCAATCTTCTGATAAGGGATAAGCTGCAGCCAGATCAAATGTCTGTAAATGTGGAAATCCATATCTCTGTGCAGGAAGGTTTTCTTCAGACCAATTCTTCATCTGATCCCTCAAGGCTTAACTTCCACTGAGTTGCACTCCACGTAATTTCAGCAAATCTCAGAAATCTGGATGTAAATCTGAGGTCACGTTTCTCCAGCTGACTTCACCCTGAAGTCTGAGGGTGGAGCCCTCACCGGTGGAGCCATGAACGTGTCGGGTGGTGTCAGCTCTTCTCGGTTACGTGTAAATAAATCCGGTCTGTTTTGATCGCTCCACACGGCCAACTTTCCTCACATGGGGACCTTTTATAAAAGTCCCACTCCGATCCTCTTTTGATCTAATCCCAAAGCCTTCCAGAGGTCTTTAATTATGAATGTGCCGTTTTAGCCAAAATCTAAAACTGTGTCGTTTTCTAGATTATAGTGTCTGCAGAGCAGTAGGAGTTCATTAGAAAGTCACCTCTGAGGTGTGGGCGGGGCTGTTGGTGCACACACACCCCCGGTCCTCCCCTGTTGCTGAGCTCTCGGTTTACACTTTCTCCCTCTAGCTTACAGCCCCTCACATATCAGAGCTATCCAGCAGTACAGTTTTAATTCAGATTCCAGCTCAGACGAGGAAAACAAAGACGTTCATGGATCTATTTGTTTGTAGGTGAATGTAGTTTTTACGTCACAAACACGACCTTTTTGGTTGCTCCTGATTCACAATGATTTGAATAAAGAAATTTTATATATGTACAAATGGAAGAACTGTTCTGGTCCCAAGAGGTTGTAAATCGTGGACCAGTTGTGGACCCGGCTCCAGATTTATTGGAGATCAATGGAGAAGAAACCGGTACAGCAGAAATGTCCGGTTCCACGTCAAACCAGAACTTCTGGATCTTCAGTTGTAACTGTTGAAACAGGAAGAGGGGCTCAAAATGAAGTTCTTATTTCTTTTAGTCACAGAAATGTCAGCTGAATGATGTAAACAACCAAAGCTTAAACTGTACTCTTTATTTTTCAGACCCCCCTAACCCTGGTTACGCTTTCTCCCACTTTCAGCCCCCGCAGCCCCTCTCCTGAAACCAAGTTCTGTGGAAAGTCATTTTCCATCACCCTTTGACTGTGCGCTGAACTGTAAAGCCACCCCATTGGAAACAGAATGAAAGGATGGGGGGGGGGCAAGAAGGAGAATTCTAATTCTCTGCAGGCCTTTGGTATTAACCCAAACACCAAAGCTGTCAGCGGTTCGGAGAGGGAGGTGCGAGGGGCAAACATTCAGTGTTAATTGGCACTTTGTAAGCTCTGAGCTCTCGCTTTGTGAGGGTGGGGTGGTGGTGGGGGGGGGGGGGGTGACGGCCTTGTTGAGGGTGTTTACGGTTCACTTCTTATCCTTTGTAAATGAAAAAAAGAAGAACTTGTGCCCCCCCCACCCCCCCCACCACCCCACCCCCCACACACATACTCGCCACCCCCCCCCCCCCCCCCCCCCAGAAAGAGGAGCAACAAAAGTCCTGAGTCCATCAGGGGGGGTCCATGTTCCACTGGTGTCTGCAGAGACACCTCAGACACACAAAGAAGCCACAAACTTTCATTCAGTTTTGTGTCTCAACCACAAAAATATTTGGTTTCTACAAAGATTTGACTGTTTTTGTCTTTATTCCATTATTTCAGGAAAAGGAGAAAGAAGTTGATCTGCAGCCCAATGTCAGACGCGGTTTTATTCAAGATGTTTTATTTACGAAAAATGAAAATCTAAAAGAAAATAACTTTTCTGTTCAAAACGTTTGAAAATGAAAAATGTCCCTTTTAATTAGATTTAGTTCACAAAAACTGTTTTGTGTGTGAAAACTGATTTCACTGTCCTGGTGAAGAGAGAGCTGAGACAGAAAGCAAAGCTCTCCATCTACCGGTGGATCTACGTTCCAGTACTCACCTGAGGTCATGAGCTCTGGGTGACTGAAAGAACGAGGTCCCCATTATCAGTGTTACCAGAACATTACCAGTGTGAGGGCCAAACCCACCATTACAGCAGATGTTCTGCACCATCAGCAGACTTCACTCTCTTCCTCTTCCTCTGCAGCTCCTCGGTTGCTGGAGTTCAGAAAACAGAGAGATGGCTTAAGGTGTGACTCAGAGCAAAACTTTCATGTTCATGGTTTTCTTCATGTTCAGGGTGGGAACCGTGTCTTTATGGGGAACAGGCAGATGTGGGTCTCTTTGGTCTTTGGTGAATCTGTTTTTTCCTTCAGGAGGAGGAGCCCAGTTTTGGCCCTGAGGCCTGACACTCGCCTGATTACTCACCAGCGTATGAAACACCCACGCTGCCTGAGTGGATCATTTGGTCTTTGGGTTTCCGACATGGACTCTTTCCATCTGTCCAGCATGGCATTCCTGCTGATTGTTGACAAACTGAAACTCCACTGATTGCATAAAGAGTTCGTTTTATGGCCTTTAGCGCCACCTTCAGTGGAGTTAGGCTGGTGTCCTTATCTTGAGGCCCCTCTCTGCCCCCACCTCCTCCCATGTCCACTTTGTGTTGCCCAGAAAAAAACCTGTTGAGAGAGGTCAGGGGTCAATCTCCGCCTTCTCTCACACTTTTTCCATAGGTCCATAGGTCTCTATCCTGTGTAAACCCCCTCATTTTTGTGATGTGATGTTTGACTTGAAGCTCATAATTAAGACAGATGCCTGAATCAAATACTGTGACAGATCAAAGTCTAACCTAAAGAGTGGATAAATGGAGGAAATCCATCTCTAACCCTGTGATGGAGTGGCAAACAGTCAGGGTGAACTCTGCTGTCACTCAACAACAGCAATAAGTGATCTGATGGATGCAAAGTGGGACATTTAAATGCTTCTTACATTTCTACGTATTTATTCAGATGTTGCTTTAGGCTTCAAAACGGTTTACATTTTAATAGTCAATTCTTCCTGGATTTAGTTCATTTACTTTTTGACAAAGGCTTGAAGACTCTTATCCTCCAAAAAGGAGACTAAGACACCCCATCACCAGTCAGCTGTAATAGATGAGTTACTGTAGGCCGTCCGCACTGCATGTCTCTGCTGCTATTTGTTGATCATTTTAAAAAGGTTTCCACGGGTTATTAAATGTCCTGCTTCCCTTCCAAACCCAACATTTTTACGTCAGTGGATCTCAGAACAGCACTTCTCCGTCTACCTCCAGTCCTCTTTCAGCAGGAATTCCGGCAAGAAAAAGAACGAAATGAACAACGGATAATCGGCTTGTCCTCGTGGACAGAAGACAGAACGACGTGGATCAACAATTAAGAATGCATATCATTCTCACGGGATTTCAACTCAAACCAAGAGCTAAGCCTGGTGCAGCTAACGTCAGCGTGGAGGCTAGCGGAGCAACAGCTGAGACCGTGGAGAGTCAAGTTGGATCATTCCTCACTTCCAAAGGGATTTCCTTGGATTTGAATAATATCGAGATCTGTCACCGCTTCCCAGGAGAAAGGAGTCAGATAAACCAGCGATCCTCATCAGGTTTGTGAATCAGAAGCACAAATTGCTCTGATGAAGCAAAGAAAACTGCTAAAAGGGTCCGAGGTTCACATTAATCATCATTTATCGAAAAATAACGCATTGTTGGCAAAACATGCCCGACTCCTGAAGCGGAAAGAATAGATCCAGAGCACATGGGTGCTGAATTCCAGGATCTACGTAAAACCAAACGGTCCACTGGACCTGACCAGGGCAATGGTCATCACCAACATGAAAGACTTTGAGAAGTGTGAGGTCACGGATGTCTGAGCTTTATTTGAAGCAAAATAAGAATCAAAAATGATTTCAAGAAAATATGGCGCCCTGGATTTACCACTAACTCTTAGATCAACTTTGACCTGATTTTCAGCAGTGATTTCTGCCCTGCAGACAACACAAAGTCTGCAGTCATAACAACAAGGAGAACTCTATAAACTCTGTTCTAACCGGAAGGACGGCTGTTAATCAGGAGCAGAACGCTGGAATACCGTCTTGGTCAAAGGCTTTAATCAATCACTTGACATAGTTCCATGAAATGTGATTAATGTCTAGTCCTCTTTCAGCCATCCTCCAGTCATCCTCCAGTCCTCCTTTAGTCATCTTTCAGTCATTTCCCAGTAATGATGAACATCCTTCTGTGTACACAGAAAAAAGCAGGAAGCTCAGGCGTCAGAGCTGCCCTGTGCTGCTGGAGCAGATGATGGATCTTCCAGATCTGTGTCTTTTGTGCTGTAAGCAGCAGGTTACAAAGGAATCATCAGCAGTGTAGGGCTGTTGGGTGAGGATGGAGGTGGGCTGGGACTCTCTGATGATAAAGAAGTGTCTATGGTCTGAAAAATGACATTCTGCCGTCAGCCAACTTTGGGGTAAGAATGTGAACAGTGATGCTCTTCAGTCTTCTGATCTCTGATGGTATCAGAGGAGTTTCTCATCCACAAACTGAACTGGATGAAGAGTTCAGGAACATGGTGACCATGTGAGCAGAGCTTCATTTGGAACGCTGCATGAAAGAGAATGTCTTCAGTGTTTGTTCTCTTTTCCGTGCCTGTGCGTTGTTGTTGGCGTGCTGGAGAGACGCTGCAGAGTGCAGAGAGGATCCATCACCCAGCATTAGCAGCACTAATCTGTTGCAGGTGTTCCTGTCTGTGGGCTGCTCTCCTCCCAGGAGGCCCCAACACGGGGAGAACACGCGTGACGAAGAGACAAAAGCAGAGAAAAGATGAAAATATACTTCTGCAGATTCTGCTTTTACCAACTTCTGGACAAAGGAGAGGAATGCTGCAGGCCGTCAGAAGACTGCTGAGAGTGAGTCCATTCCCATGCGAGGCTCGCTTCTCCTGAAGCAGAGTTCTTCTGGTTTCAAGCTGCTCTAACTTTCACTGGGCTGACCCAACATGGACAGTTCAGACAGCACAACTGTCCGGTGGGGGGGCGCAAAAAGGTGGTTGAACAATTTCATTTGAAGGAAAAGAGCAGAGGAAATTGATCAGTTCGGATCTTTATTTTATCACCACTAACAGAGGACACGAAAGTCATGATGGTTTCAGCTTTTATTGCAGTTCTTCTGCCCCATGTGGACTCTGTCTGCAACGACAGCAGTCTGGGAATGACTGGTTTCAGGGGTAAAACACAGAAACATTCCGAGGATTTCTTTAGTAATATTACTGCAACAATCCCACAGTCCGACTGTTAATAAAAAGGATGCAGTTTTAATGTTCTGATAGTTTAAAGATAAACAGCTCAGTGGCTTAAAAAACAAGTGCATTCACAGTGTAGCACACAGATTCTAAGGAATGACATCACTAGGCCTACATTGGTCCATCTTTAGCAGATGTCCTCCTCCTAAAGCTGAGGAACATGCAGGTCTGTTTACTGTGTGTTCATGTGGGCGGTACAGTTAGGTGGTCTTGTAGAACTTCTGGATTATGTAATCTGATAAAGAAGGAGACCAGTCTTTAGTGAGAGCCATGAGCTGCGTAAACCAGGGATAGAAAAGCTCCCTCTGCCTTGTGGCTCCTGTGATGATGATGTTCATTGCGGCGTCTGCTGCAGGGTAAGCCGGCATGTCCGAGAACTCCCTGGAATGCAGAAACAACAGTGAAGTGTTTGAAGGTTCCCTTCCCCTCCTTGCAGCACACATACCTGACTTTCTCCATGGCGGACGCCGTGTCTATGAGCCCCAGGGTGCATATGGAGATGGAAACGTTGCTCTTCTTCATGGCCAGCTCGTGATGAAGAGACCCGAAGAACCCATTCAAGGCAAATTTGGTTGAAGTATATGGAGCCACATAGGGAGTGCTGAGCCTGCCTGTGAGGAGAGATCTGAGTGAAGCTTTGGAACAGATGGAGGGTTTCTGTTTGAAGATGACCTCTACCATGATGACAGAGGAGCCTTTTGGGAACTTCAGTCTTTCAGTCCTGCTAACTGCTGTGTTGTTGCATTTTTTTTCTTTAGAAATGGATCAGAACATTTGACATCGTCATGATGTCAAAAAGGAAAATGAAGATTACTGTGTTACTAAATCAGACAAAATGGAAAAATCAGCTACAAGCTGAACGTACCAGTCATATATGATAGAATTCTGCTATGAAAAAAGCAAATGTGTTTACCGCACAATGAAGAAACGACCACCAAAGCTCCTCCGGTCTGTTCCAGGAAGGGCAGAGCTCTCCCCGCCATCTGAACGTAGCTGTGGAAGTTGATCTTCAAACAGACAGAGAACGTCAGGTCGACCCCCCAGCACCCACGGGCCACCAGAGGCGACTTACCTTCATGAGCTGCTGAACGTGTTCGTGGTCTCCATCCCACATCCTGAGGTAGCTCGAGCCAATGTGGTTTAGAACCAGGTAATCCAAACCTCCCAGCTTCTCCAGAGCAAAATCCACCACTCTGTCAGGGTCAGAATCAGTGCTCATGTCTGCTGCTATGTAAGCAGCTTTCTGAGCCCCCAGACGGAGGCACTTCTCCACCACCTGAGAGACACCATTACTGACAATGATCAAACAGTCCAGCGTGGCGCCACCGATCAGCATGGATGAGTCTGAAATCTTTGATGGATCAATCCGAACAAGCTTTGGCTCCAACTTCATTATTTTGCATGATAACTTCAGCATGTTTAAAGATGTATAAATAAAAACATACATGCTTATACCATGGTCAGGGTGAATACTGGATTCTGATTGGCTGGAGGTGTCCATTAAAAAAGATAATGTTCACCTAAAAAAGTAGTAGCATAGCCTGAATATATTATGACTCTGACCTAAACACCAGTTGGTAACCGTAGCAACAGAAACTTGGAACATAGATGGACAGATGTTATTCCACAGTTTCTCCCAACAGTAAGACACAAAAAAAGATGTCTGTCCTTCATATGATGGACATGCCAGGATCGAATAGTTTGTTGTCTGTCTCTCTGTCTTGTTTACTCTATTGTCTGATGCAGAGTAAATATGTGTAAATAAATCATGTTATTAATAATCAATTAAAGAAATCGTTTGTCTGTTTGGTCTACATTTAGTGATCAGAGTTGATAGATATTTCTACAATCAAAGCGATCCAGGAAACTACTTGTGGACTTTGTTCCTCAGAAACAAACTTTAGCTTCATCATCTGGACAGAAACATGCAGGAAGAGAAGAACTTTCCCTCTGAAACGAAGCTTTGGATCACTGAACATGACCTTTAGCAGATAAACCACTTTCCTCCTCTGGTTCGTCCTCACACACCAGCTGCAGCATTGCTAGATGCAGGTTACCATGACAACGTGTTGCAGCCTGTGTCAAATAATCACTTCTTGTGACAAACAATTTAATTGTAAAAAAAGTTGTGTCAGGAAGGGCATCCGGCGTAAAACGGCCAAACCAAGTGTCGGATCACCGAAAGTTGATTTTCTCTGGCGACCCCATGACAGGATAAGCCGAAAGGTGAACAGCATTTGATGAAATATTTATCCTTTCGTGAGTGACCAAGGTATCAGCGGGATCACGTCTTTTGAGGCGTCTACTATCAGAAGGTTTTGGATGACGCAGAAACACCCTTTTCCACTTCTATAGGATGGGTCATGCGTCCGTGTCCATTCATTCTGATATCTGGACACCTCATCAGGCGTTACCGTTTACATTGACGTGGTATTTCATTTAAAGACTTGAGCTGTGATGACGGTCACTGACCTGCTGCAGAACTTTCTCCCTCCGTGCTGTAATGACCACCTGGGCTCCAAAGCGGGCGTAATGATACGCCATCTGCTCCCCGATACCTGTGCTGGCCCCGTCACCAGAACTCTGGCGCCTCTGAGCGCCTCTGGAAGGAAAACCTCTTTTTATCACATCGATTTAGAGACACATTTATGTGACCCTGAACTCATTGATAACAACAGGCTCTTATATATGTGCTATCATAGAAGTGTGCAAATGTCCAACTGCAGTCACTGAGCGTATACAACTGCACCATAAAAAGAGAGCTGCTCTGGGTCCTCCAGAACCTCCTATAGAATCAGGTCAGACTCAAAGTGCAAATGTGTTTGGACCTGTGACCCTGAGCTCTGCTTGAGCTTTGCTGGAGTTTGCTACAGTTAAGGATACTGGTATTACAGGGGCACCTTGTTTTAACTGAGGTCATTTCCAGGCACCTTTTCAATGAATAAAACTTCAACTTAAACCTGAACAGCTTTTCTGCATGAAAGCTGCGCTCTCTGAGGTCAGGCCTCTCAGTCACAGCAGCCGATTCTAACCGTTTACCCAGTTTCCACTCCCACATTTCCAGAGGGACAGTGTGTGACATGATTTTGTGAACAGATTAACTAGTTCAGTACAGACATGTTCACCATCTCATCCTATTCACATGTTTGAGCAAAGAGGAAAGAACTGGAATCTCCTGCTGAAACTGCAAGAAAAGACATAAACCTGAGGCTCCATTTGGCAAGGAGCCTGCTGTCTCTGAGGAAATGTTATCTTTATTGTCCTTGCTATGGCACACACATCTGAGAACGGTAGATAACTCCAAATAAATTAGGAAATGCCACATGAGCAGTAAAAATGTAGATAAAAAAACCCAAAAAGTGAGAAACAAACAGAAAAATGATTGATCGTCTCTGCAAAATGCAACTTTAGGAAAAGGTCCACCAATATCCACCCTGAGCTCCAAGCTATAACTGAGAAAACAAATCCGATTTCTGCTCACCTGGATGAAACGTGGGTGACGTCCACTTGACAGCTAAATAAACAACACACAAACTGACTATTAGGACTTTAGTTAAAGCCATCTTAGAAAAAGCTGCAGCTGATCTGACTGCTGGGTTTTGTGTGTTTGTGCTGATCTGGGTTATATAACAACTGCTTGTACCCACCACTGGTTTCAGTGAAGTTCGAGGAGGTGCCTTGGAATAATGTGTGAAACGCCCCTTTTCCACGTTTTTTTTTTTTCGTTTTGGGCGTGAACTTCACATTAGAAGATTCACATCCACATTAGTTTGAAATATAAATATATATGTATATATATATGTGTGTGTGTGCATTAGACACGTCACTTTAAAATATCTATTTTCTCTTTTTAAAGAAAACTCTATTATTACAAAGAATATTTAAAAACGTTTTTCTGACCGTAAAAAGGCGAGGAGAGACGAAAGTAGTGCTCTGAAGCGGAGTCAGCTTTTCTAGATCCAACTTTATTAACACAGCTGTGGTTGACAGGACAGGAATCCGGTTTGTCCTTCAGTGCAGCTGCTGACTTCGACTCCTCTCAGGTCCTTTCAGAAAGGACGGGATAAATTCAGGATAAATCGGTCACCTGTGGATCATGGCGGCAAGGCTTTTGCCTGTAGTCAAGTTAGTGTATTTTGCTTTATAAATGTTCACGAAGGTTATGCTAAATGCGGGATTAGCCGGCTGGCTAGCTTACCAAAGCTAACACATCTCTGCCATGTTCTTTGCTTATTTAGAGAACGCTTTCATTTAAAAATATGTTCTTTTATTTTGTATCTGAGTCCACAGAAGTTGAATCGAATGCTAATTTACTCATTTGAACTGCGCGCGCGTTGACAGCATTCTAACGTCCATTCTATAATCAAACACCTGATGTTTAAGATATTTGCTGGTGTTTTCATCTCTGTCTCAACGATCTTTGATGAGCTGCGTTTCATGAAAGACTCTCTGGTCACCTGCAGACTCGCCACCAAGGTGGGCATTGCGGGAGGGGCCGTGTATGTGGCCTATGACTCCGGGCTGCTGGGGGGCAGCCAGCAGGGCTCCGAGGCTCTGCAGAAGGCCAGAGCAGCTGTGCCCCCCGCCATCGAGGAGTGGATGAAGTACTTCGGTCTGCAGGTACAATTTATGTTTGAGTGAGTGCTCTTTGTTTTGTTGGGTGGCTGTAGAACGTTTTCCTGAGAATAAAGTTCAAATAAAGCCTTTCCATGACACACGAATGCATTTCACTGTTCCATTCCCTAAAAGAAGACCTCCTCTTTATTTCTCCATCATCAGACTCAGCTCCCAACCATCCCTAACATGGAATTCTCTCCGGTCCAGGCGTGGAACTCTGGTGAGAGCTGACAGACATTTCTGTTTTTTCCTCTAGAGGCCCTTTGTTTTTCATCTCACTGCTGTGTTTGCAGAGTTTCTACAGATTGACAGAAGTTAAATATAAGGATTTCTATGACGTTTTCTATAACACTCAAAATCTAATGTAATACCGGTCGTACAAATAAAGGAAACGAACAGTTGGAGTCTGCTGTTTGTTGCTCTACACATGGGGCTGGATCACTAGGATCCTCACTGTGCAAAGTTTTAATGTCCGTTAGCGGGCAGTGCAGTTTGCTGCATAAGGATATTGTCAAAGTTTTAACCACTACAATTAATCCCTAAAACATTTCTCCATGAATCTGCTCTTTCATGTTTTCTTGCACTGACAACCATACGCTAATTAGCTAGCAGACATCGTCATAATTAAGACTACTGGGAACGCTTTGAAAATAGATCAGAGGATGATCAGAGTGGCACTTTAAGAAGATGTAATGCTGTAGAAAAGGCTTTATTTCAGTTCGATGAAATCTAAGACCTTTTCAGCCACTGATTTGTACGTGCACGTCTCCAGTTTTCTACAGTGTTTTTCAAATTCATCTCATGAGAACTTACAACAGTTTGTTTTATTCTTGCAGGAGTGCGGTGGACAATTTCCAGACTTTCTGAAGCTCCAACAAAGCCAGTGAAATGACGACTCAGGGGTTTCAGTACGTGAGAGAGCTCCTCAAGTGAGCCGGACCACCCCGAGACCCCTGGTGTTAGTTTGACTTTTGTACTTGGTGGCTCACTTTCAGAACAGCCTCCTCCCTCTTCACATGCAAGATGACAGCAACATTACTCCTTATAATTCAGCCCCAGGAAAGCAGTTTGTGTTGGTGGAGAGGCATGTGATGAAGACTGCGTATAATCTAAGGAAACAAAGTTTTTAAGAATCTCTTTTTTTGTGTAAACCCACTAATTTAAACCACCTTCAAGCAGTGCTTCAGTCTAAATGTTCAAGAGCTGTAAATATTGAAGTTGACCTTTTCATGCCTTCTTTAACGTCTCGTGTGCAAGTTCTGGTCACGATAATGTCTCTACAAAAACAAAAAACACACCAATTAAATGCACAAAAACTTTATTTGTTCCATGACATTGACACAAAACACAGGAAACCAAAGCGTCAGTTAGGTGAGACTCTGACAGAACCTCCGGGGCTCCCAGCTCTGATGTTTACTGTCTGTTTTGATTTAAATCTTATTTCCACATGTAGAAATAAAGTTTCCTAAACTTTAGGCACTGTTTCACTGCTTCATGCAATTTTGATGGAGAATCTAGAACTGAAGGGCTAAAGAACTGCAGTTTCAGTATATTGGGTTTGATGACATCACTTCTGCAAGCAAATATTACAATACAAGACGAGATTTGGGGTGAAGGTTACAGTAGTCTTAGGTGGAAGTTGACATGGTTACTACAGATGCTGTTCAGATCATATAGAGAATGTACAGCTTACACACCAGCAGGACTTTCGCCTTTTCTTTCTTCATTTAAAGCATTTTGCCATTTTTTTTAAAACAAAAAGTCTATTCTAGGAAACGAGTTCCTCCTTTACTTGAATATGTAAACGTTACACAATAAAGTGCTCCTCACAATACAACAGTGAGAGAATACAACTGATAAGGATGCATTTTCCATCAAACTAATGGCTGTGCAGCTTCCTGACGCTGTCAAGTGGCTGTTCAGGAAGGGGACTAAAGAGCAGCTTTCAGAGGCAACAAACTGATTTCAACAGGCCAGAAGGCACTTTGATGATGTGTGCATGTTCACATTCCAATGCAAGGCTGTTCTCTTCATCTAATCAGCAGGGTTTCTGCTCCACGCGCCGTCAAACACGGGAGCGTTGACAAGAAGCTGGGCAAAGCAGAAATCCAAATGCAGATTCACAACTTACAGCTATGAATGTCAGAACTGAAAAGTCTGGAAAACCGGAATTCCACAAGTCCATCTATTAATGGGATTCTAGGGGCTGCTCTCAGGGTGGACTGGGGGTTCGAGGCCTTTATTCAGAGCTACTGTCTTTTTAAAAGCCATTAAAAAGTGCAGATTTTATTCAATGAACGACTAATGCAAAGACATAACGCAAACAGACCTGAAAAGGGAAAAGCGTCACTGAAACGGAGCTTCTGCTCTGAAGTACGCAGACCCTTCAAAAAAACCCACAAAAGCAGTTTAGGAGAGCTTCAGCTGTGCATGCAGCTGTGCACCTCTTCAGAAAAGAAGAAAATGCTTCTGCTCTGCATCAACCGACTGGAATAACGACAGAAACCAAACAAGGTGAGCCTAAAGCGTCCATCACGTTCAGTTGGTTTTGACCAGGTCATAAACATGAATATGAAAGTCATCGTCGTATTTGATGTAGTACACAGAGGGCTTGGCCGGCACCTGATAAATGACCAGGCCCGTCCTCTTCACCCCTTTGTCGGTGACGTACTCCACCTGCTTCCCCACCAGACTCTCCGTCTCCTCCCCTGGCTTTCTGTCTGCAGGCAGCAGATGCTTGTTTTCTGAGGAATAGCAAAGACGTGAGAAGAAACGGTCCTGCTGCGGTCCAATGGTACCAAACACCTGTTGCTCTTATCTGAGGATGAAAGCTGTCATCCCACCAACAATCATTTGTGTTTGAATCGCACTGGTTCCAGGAAGTGATGTGATGCTTTCTATGTTCCAAGCTCAGAGTTCTGTGGAAAAGTTTCTGAATCTTCTATGAAGTTTCATTTTTTGAACAGAATTATGGAAATAAATGGACTTTTCCATGATGTTCTACCTTTTGAGAAAGGTTCTGTATTTCCATCATTTAGTGTTACCATTTGCTGATCCGATCTGAACACTGAGTCCAAATAAGAAAATATCCTTTGAAATAAATCCATCTATTTGAAGCAGATCTTTAAACCTTTTGTTTTACAAAAACAAGAACACAAGCAGACGATACAGATTCTGAGAAGGATTGGAACTTTAAAGGTTCTTCTGTTTCTGTGACGTACCTGCTTCAGGTAAGATCCTCAGGTCTCCTTCGGCGTAGTCGTCCATAGCTGATACATGTACAGAACAGGGTCCTTCTCGTACGTTTATAATACCAGTTGGTCATGACTGGAGCTCTGGAAAGGACCATGCCCCTCCACTCGTTTTTTTCTCCATCCTCCTTCTCAAACAGATGCTCCACAGCTTTGCCCACCAGCTCTTCTACCCCCAGGGGCATCTTGATCTTGTTATTACTGTGGAGACACCGTAGGTTCAGACGGCTGAAACCACCAAACCTTCTGTCACAGAAGAAAAAGCGTCGCTGACTCACCAACTTGTTCTGGTAAGACCTGCAGGTTGGACACCCTTTCATCTTTGAAGAGCTCGATGCCGTAGACGCAGTCAAAACCGTCGTACTTTCACCATGAAGAGCGAGGGCTGACGCTCATTCTGTCCAGCACGGTCCCTTTCCACTTGCTGTGGTTCCCGCGTTCTCGCCAGTTGTGCTGGATTCGCAGGCCCAGGATGCGTTTGGGTCCAGAGGTGGCGTCTCGCTCAGTTCCCCGCTGCTGCGCTTTCTGCAGTGGTGAGGTCAGAAGGTCAGAGTTCAGCGTGCAGTCAGGGTTTCAATAGAAGCACAGACTTCTGGAGAAACTGCTTCTGACCGCAGTTAAACCCATTTTAACAAATGAGGTTCAACACGCAGAACTACGCTGATGTTTCAGTGTTCTCCAGACTGTTCCTCAGTCACATGATCAGCCAGCAGATGCTACAGGTTTTCATTTATTGTAATCTGATGGATCCAAAACTTCTGGTTCCTTCAAGAACCTTTTAGTGTTAAAAAGATGTTCTTCTTATCATGTCAGGAGGATCCATTCTCTCCTGAAGCTCCAAACTTAAATCCCTCTTGGACATTTCAACAGATTTATAACATGAAGCCATAATAAGGTCAGCTGTGAGGATCCTGGGGGCCCAACTGCCCCATGGGCTAACAAGGAAACGGCAGTGGTCAAATATGAACAGGAACTCACAATTATGGATAAATCTAGAATCTTCAAATGAAATAAAAAAAGCAGCTCTTAGACAGTCTTACTGCTGTACACCTCACCTACAGAGGTGTTAAACAACACCGTCTTTCGTTGAGGTATTTTTATAAAGTTAACTTCAGAGACCGGAAACTATGGACTGGAGTCTAAATGTCAGACTTGGATTTGTGACATTTTTTAAATAACAGGCTGTTAATCACACGTATTTACATAGGTGATGGAAATGTTGGCCACATGTAATACGTGCAGCCAAGATGCACACTGCCGCATTGCCCACACGTATTTTAAGTGCGTTCAAGGCTGGATGTTGTTGTTCTCTATTCGTTATTATTTATCCAGTATTAGATTTTATTTTGTTCATCATGCTCTGTTTGGTGCAGTGTGATTCATATGTTGTCCCTCTCTCTCAGTCCTCTGAGCGGGAGAGATTCCTGGATCTGTGTTCCTGTCTTTGGTTGTGGACTCCCTCTGGCTCGTCTCGCACCCCAGCTGCCCCAGTTCCATCCGGATGAAGTTCATTTGCTACACTATTCAAACCTGTTGTTGTAGAGCTAGATAAACTAATTCTTCTGTAACAGTTCTAACACATCACCTGTCGTCCTGGGAGAGGATTCCTCCTTCATGTGGACATCTCTGAGGATTCTTATATTCTCCAAAGATAGGGTTTTTATGAGTTTTTATCACATAGGAGGGTCAAAGGGCAGGAATACCAGATTACTTTAGTCTGTTTACAACCCGCTATTGTTTCTATTTTATGATTGACTTTGTGTTCTTAGCATAAGCACCGATGTGAATCCTTTGAGCCAACTGGGCTGTAGAAATCACATTGAAATTGAAGCAGAATCACGTGACATTTCCACCGCGTATGTTCAGGTATGTTCATACCTGCCCCTTTCTTGGACATGCCTCCAGGTGTTCAGCGGGTAACTGCAGGAGGAAACGGGAGAAAACGTCACTGGTCACGTCAGCGTGGGAGTGACAGCACAGACAACCAATCAGCAACAGGTATCGACGTCATCTCAGACGGTGAGAATTACGCAGGAGTCACAGGTATTTACGGTTGCCGTAAAAAGTCTGACGACTGTCGTACCTCAGCCGCTCAGATAAATGTCTGACTGAGGCAAATAACAGGAATGTAACAGGAAAAATAACAGGAATGTAACAGGAAAATCAACAGGAATGTAACAGGAAAATCAACAGGAATGTAACAGAAAAATCAACAGGAATGTAACAGAAAAAAATAACAGGAATGTAACAGGAAAATCAACAGGAATGTAACAGAAAAAATAACAGGAATGTAACAGGAAAATCAACAGGAATGTAGCAAACAAATGAGTGAGATACAAACTCAAACATGTCCGACATGGACGGATGACCTGCAGCAGCAGCAGCTCCTCCTGGACTCAGTTATTCCATTAAAGCAGCTTCGTATGTCACGTCTGATTTACCTTCAAATGCAGATGTTCGCTCACGTAACCAGAGGCCATGAAACATGTTCGCCACGAGCAGGTTCCTTCACGGTCCTTGGTTCTTCCGCTGAGAACAAAGTGGATTTACTTTCAGTCTGGGCTCCCCGGTGTGTCGCTGGAGGAGAGACGTTACCGCACAGCAACCCACCGCGGGAAATCTCGCGAAACCAGCGGAAAATGCATGACTTTGATGATATGACTACAATTCCCAGCAGGCCTTTGGTCCCCATAGCTGTTTAAACCGACGTAATCACCCGCGCAGTGTATTGTGGGTATTCTTGCCTTTCACTTGACTTCACAGTTTTGTTTTTAGGCTGTTTTACACACACACACACACACACACACACACACACACACAGAATTACTTTAATTATAAAAACAATAAGCAACCGACTGATACAAAAAGACTCATTTATTGACCACATTTATTCTGTTCAAATTTACCAGAGAAGGAACTTTATTGATCAGATGAAAATATAAATATTTTATTTAAAAATTCTATTGGACTGTCTGCACATGCGTGCCGGTTAACTTATGTTTAATAATAACGTTTAAAGAAAGGGCTAGAAAACAATTAAATGCATGTAGAGCGGACTCCAGCAGAGGGCGCCATAGTTTTAAATTTCCCTGGAGAATCGGCAAAAAAAGAAAAGAAAATCATGACTGTAAACATAATAAATAAATACCAATAATACAAAGGTGCAGTAGAGCCTCAAATAAACTGAGAATGGTTTTAGATGAAAGCAAAATGACAGCAGATCCTGCAGGACTCCACATTTCTAAAAGACCAATAGAGGACAGTAGCTTTCACGCTCTTAGGCGTAGGAAAGTTGTTGTCTGCATTTGACCCCTTCCTTGGGGAAAAGTTGAGCTGCAGACACATCCGTACTCAGCAACCCCCCATCCAAGGTCTTGATTCACAATACCTCAACTCTCTGTTGGTGAACTTTTGATAGATTTTGGGTGATTTTAACATTCATGTGTGCTGCTCGGACAAATCACTCATCAAGGACTTTTTTTTAATATTTTGAATTTTAAAAATCTTGTTCAGTGAGTTTCTGACCCAACACACAGTCATGGACATATGCTGGACTTGGCTCTGTCTTTCAGGTTTCCGTGAGCTCAGTTGAGACTGTGAAGAATGCTTTCTCTAATAATTCAGCAGTATTATTTGACTAGATATACTCATCCTCAATTACCACAGATGTTTTCCTCTTTCAGTTTGACCTGCAGTGCTCTAAAATCTTGGATGAGATTGCTCCCTACACCATCAAAAAACCAAGACACATTTCTGAACCCGGAGCTCTGAGGAGCTCGAGATGGGACTTAAAGAAAGCTCAGAGATCATTTAAGTGGCGTAGACTCAAAATGTCCCATTATCTGTTTAAGGACAAACTGTACCTGTAAAATGACGCTGTCACAAAGGCTACAAGACAACTTTTCTCTAACATGATCTCACACCGGAGCCCGTGTGAATTTTAATGTCAAACAGCGCCATCTGCTGCGTGACACTGAAACTGGCGCCCTCACCTCTTTGCGGAACGCTGTGGAATATACCAAGTGAAAAAAATGTGGGGAGGGAGTCTGGGTAAATCGCACACAGCTAACATCTCAAGCTCAAACTGCTTTCAAATTAAACCACTTTAATTCATCACACCAAATTACGGATTACATTCACCATGAATGTGTTTTTAAAACTCAAATCCAATCTCTCAAACGAACCGTAAGAAGTATTGGTTTAGTTGGAGGCCGAGCTGGATGCGATGCTAAGCGGAAGTTGGTGGAAAGAAGAGGAAAGAAGACCAAGAGAAAGGTGAAAAGTACAAAGGTATGAGATTGAACTTTGTTAATGTCCTTCTTTAAGCCTAAACAACTTTATTAAACATGCTCAAGAATATTAAAAGAGTTAATCTAAGCCAATTGTTAGCTTGTACTTTTAATGTGTAGTTAATTCAAACTCAGTTTGTGCATTAAATGCAGCTAATTAAATATAATTTTATATTCACTCACATCCATTTAAAATAATTCTTTCACTCGTGTTTGCATTACAAAAGCATAAAATGACACGATGACCTGCTGTCATGTTAACTGGACATTTGTAATTACAGATATTTTCAGGACTTTTTCTCTTATTCTCAATAATATTAGAAAATTCTTTGTGGTGGTTCCTCAGCTTGTTGTTGGCATTAAAGAATATACAAAATAACATTTTTAAAGAATGATCCATTTTTCTATTCTTATTAGATGTACTTCTAAAATACTTGTGCCACATTTTTAGCTACTAAGAGAAGCAGACCAAGTTTATTGTGTATTTTCCTGGTTGATTTGTGATATTTTTATTTTTAAACCTCAATTAAACATATCTGATAGATGTATGTGTGTGTGTATATATATATCTTCTTAAAAAAGTTGCTGTTTTTGTCCCATTTTAAGTCAGTTAATGACATTTTAAGAATTTGCAGGCTCTAGTTGTATATAGTTTTCTTGAATCTTATAATGGAAATCATTTGAAATCTCAAGCAAACATCTGTGTGATGTTATATTTAGAAGAGTTATTCTTACATTTAGAATTTTTTATAACAGTCCTATAAGCTGTAGGAATTTACAAGCTTCTTGTTGTACTTTTTACAATCGGTTTTTATTAAATATTTGAATTACAAGTTTCTGGATGAGTGGTGGGCATTGTGGGGCACCACTGGTGTGGCTCACCCAGGGTGTTTTTTGTGCCAGATCTGCCACTGGCTTTGGGTGATCAACAAATCCTTTTTAATACTTTGGGTTCTTTATTGGACTCGGATTGGAGTGGAAACTCAATTGAAGGCTCAATGGAAAATTGTGAAAAATGTTGTATTTTTTATGGAAAAGGTTGCTAGTATTAGGTCCTCTCTTACACAATGTTCCACTTGTTTTGTACCAACTCCACCGACACCAGTAGCTAAGTGTTACGTCCCCAATATGAAAACCAGGCTCAGGTCAATGGGTTGGACACAAAGGGGACCATAATGTAAAGAAACTGGACACCAGGACTAAAAGGAACACAGTTTATTAAATGAAAAAGACGAACTGTGTCTTGAAAAGCAAAAGGGCAAAATAGTGTTTCTGGTTACTGGTATAAAACAAAATGACAAACCAAAGGGAACTGGAACCTTGCCCAAACATACCAAAAGGTCAGGGAGACAGCTGACCCAGCCATGCTGACCATCGGAGTCAACAGCTCCCTGCTAAGGGCTGCCTAACCAAAACTACTTGTAGAAAAGAAACAAAAGGAAGCTCCCAAAATAAGACTGCCAAGTCCAAACCCAAACTAAAATAACAAAACCCAACAGTATGAGACTGCAAAGGACAAAGGGAGGAAAAGGAAAAAGACGCAAACCAGCACAACTCAAACCAAAACCCAACTGCTCTCAGCCTCCTGCTCTGCTCTCTTAAATCATTACAGTTCTTTATATTCTTTATATTCTATATTCAGTGCAGAATGGCTCCCAGAACCAAATGTAAGTTTCAGGGGGACCGTGTCTCTGCTGTGTGGGCTCCTGAACTGTGGAATCAGTTTCCTCCGGCAGTGAGAGGTCACGCTCTTGTAGAGATTTAAAGAAGAATTGCTCCTCCATTATGGGGTTGAGGCATCAGCATAGCCCTTTTAATATGTTGGTTTTTAATATCTTGGTCTGTTTTAAATTGGTTTTATGCTTTTTATTCTTTTATTTTCTTTTCGTTTTATGATTACACATGGTTCTGTGTATGTTCTCCATGTGTACAGCACTTTGGACCTCCTTGGCTAGAGGTGGAAGGTGCTTTACAAATAAATAAAATGAACGAATGAACTTTTGAAGAATTTATTTTCTGAATTTTTCTAAATTTCAGGGAATAATCAGCTGCAAGCTGTATTTATGGATAAATAAAGGGAACACTTGAAAAGCGTCTGAGGGCCTTAAAAAAGCTGATATATGTTAGAGATTTTGAACTGACTAAACAGATTACATTCTTTCCAGCTTCTTCACAAAAACCTCAATTTACAGAACCAAACAGGAGCTTAATGAAGTTTGATTGTTGATTTAGTAACAAGTTACAAACAACTGTAACTAATTACTATATGTTTTTGCTAAAACCAGGTGTTTTTTCCTAACAAGTTAAATATCCTAAAAGCATCAGATTATTTCACAGACAAAAAATGTCAAAGCAACTTTCTGCCGGAAACACCCTGATTTATTCAAAATGAGGCAGATTTAAAGGAGTTCTTCTTATATTTTCAAATCTTTATTACTGAGCGAAGATCTGGATTATTTCTGACAAACAATAACATCAGAGTAAATAAACATAACAAAAGAAAATGACAACATGATGTTGGAGTGAGGTCCATCTTTTGCTGATGTGCTTCTCTTAGGCAGCAGAAGCTCAGGTTGTTGAGCAGGTCAGTCAATGATTGTAGGTTCGATTCTCGTTCCCTCCAGCCAACCGTTGTTGTGTCCTTGGGCAATGCACTTAACCCTCCTTGCCTCCAGAGTGTAGCTCCACTGGTGTGTACAGGTGATGGTCAGAGGGGCCGTTTGTCTCTGTCAGTCTGGCCAGGGCAGCTGTGGCTACTTCACTAGTTTACATCACCAAGTATGAATGAAGGGCTGAATGAAAAATGGATGTTCTTTGTACGTGTTTTGAGCATCTAGAAAAGTACAGATAAATCCAATCCATTATTATTATTATTATTATTAAAGCTGAGGAACATGCAGGTCTGTTTACTGTGTGTTCATGTGGGCGGTACAGTTAGGTGGTCTTGTAGAACTTCTGGATTATGTAATCTGATAAAGAAGGAGACCAGTCTTTAGTGAGAGCCATGAGCTGCGTAAACCAGGGATAGAAAAGCTCCCTCTGCCTTGTGGCTCCTGTGATGATGATGTTCATTGCGGCGTCTGCTGCAGGGTAAGCCGGCATGTCCGAGAACTCCCTGGAATGCAGAAACAGGAAACATTTATGTACTTCCTCCTTTCCACATATTCACAAGTTAAACGGAAGGATTATTATATTTGTTCACAGACTGACAAACCTGACGTGCTTCATGGCGGACGCCGTGTCTATGAGCCCCAGGGTGCATATGGAGATGGAAACGTTGCTCTTCTTCATGGCCAGCTCGTGATGAAGAGACCCGAAGAACCCATTCAAGGCAAATTTGGTTGAAGTATATGGAGCCACATAGGGAGTGCTGAGCCTGCCTGTGAGGAGAGATCTGAGTGAAGCTTTGGAACAGATGGAGGGTTTCTGTTTGAAGATGACCTCTACCATGATGACAGAGGAGCCTTTTGGGAACTTCAGTCTTTCAGTCCTGCTAACTGCTGTGTTGTTGCATTTTTTTTCTTTAGAAATGGATCAGAACATTTGACATCGTCATGATGTCAAAAAGGAAAATGAAGATTACTGTGTTACTAAATTTAGACAAAATGGAAAAATCAGCTACAAGCTGAACGTACCAGTCATATATGATAGAATTCTGCTATGAAAAATCGGAGGCGTGTCCAAGACAGTGACCAATGACCTGATTTATTATCAGGAGATTAAATTCCAGAAAGGAGTGTTTGAGTCCTCCCCTTGTTGTAGCTGGAGAATAATTAAACTAGAGTAAAACGAAGTTAAAGTCACTCTCTGATCATCTCCTGATCTGTTTCCAAAGCGTTCCCAAAGGTTCTTTTTATTGTGATGATGCTGTTTTTAGCTGAAACCCAAAAACATGTTCATTTTCTAGGACATAGTTTCTGCAGAAATTCACCCTTGAGTTGTGGGCGGGACTGTTGGCGTGGAGCAACCCTTCCAGTCACACACTGCTGAGAGCTCTTTGTTTACCTGCTTTCCCGCTAGCTTACAGCCCCTCACACCTCCAAGCTAAGATTTGCGGTTTAACAAAAATGATAAGCAACATTGGAGCTATGCAGCCGTACAGTTTGAATCCAGATGGCAGCTCACACGAGCAAAAGTAAACCTGAATACCAATTGCTTCCCTGCTCTTGCAGCTTCTCCCTATCCCTACATTTATCTCTCCAAGCAGAGAGATATGGAAAAAAGGGTCTTCAAGTTCAGATGTTACTACACGCTCGATGACGTCATCAATAGTCACTGGCCATGTACGTTAGTGTGTAGCTGCCAGCTCTCACAATATACACAACATCAGTTTTATAACTTTAGAAAGTCATGCAAAAACCAAAACTGAGTACTTAAAAATAAGTGTGTACACACACGTGTGCTGTGAAGCTGTAAGGATTCTGTGCTTTAGTTTGGGCTTTGTTATGTTTGGTCATCTTCTAAGTTACTCTTGTCAGCCACACCAGTTTCAAGTTAATCATCCACAGCTGTCCTCCTTTAGTTCATCAACCTCGTGTATTTAAGTGTCTGATTTTCTGTTCGTCATGTTTTAGTTTCTGTCACCAAGGCCGGTCTCCAATCATTTTTTTGGCTGAGTATCTACATGAATAGCATCAAACACGCCTACCACCAATTGAAGAAACGACGACCAAAGCTCCTCCGGTCTGTTCCAGGAAGGGCAGAGCTCTCCCCGCCATCTGAACGTAGCTGTGGAAGTTGATCTTCAAACAGACAGAGAACGTCAGGTCGACCCCCCAGCACCCACGGGCCACCAGAGGCGACTTACCTTCATGAGCTGCTGAACGTGTTCGTGGTCTCCATCCCACATCCTGAGGTAGCTCGAGCCAATGTGGTTTAGAACCAGGTAATCCAAACCTCCCAGCTTCTCCAGAGCAAAATCCACCACTCTGTCAGGGTCGGAATCAGTGCTCATGTCTGCTGCTATGTAAGCAGCTTTCTGAGCCCCCAGACGGAGGCACTTCTCCACCACCTGAGAGACACCATTACTGACAATGATCAAACAGTCCAGCGTGGCGCCACCGATCAGCAGGGATGAGTCTGACTTTTCCTTTGTTTTTAGGCAAGTTTAAAAGAATGTTGCAAAGTCAATCAGAGCTGTAGCTCTTGATCTACAATTAAAGAGATTTGGATTAAAAAATGGATCATCTGA
>BNCR01000533.1:0-24967 GCA_014656515.1 Oryzias celebensis
ATACATTGCCTTAACCCAGAAACTGCCCTCAAAGAACCCCATTATGCTCTATATAAGAAATTAATGGGAAAAAAAGCACTTTTTTCAAAATGGCGGCTTTTCTGTTGGTTTAATCGCCATAGCAACCATTTTAGGTTTTGATCGCCCCGTGACACCGAACAGATAGACGTCTGTTTCAGACAAATCGGAAAACGTTAACCCTTAAAACCCCTTAGCAACGAAGGTTATTCGCTAGCCACGCCCACATTTTTAATATATTCGTATCCGGTTCTATTATATCATGTCCAGTTCTGGTCTGGGCTCAACATATTGAATTTTCACAAGAATCCATCAAAAATTGGCCGAGTATAAAGACTGCGCCACTTTTGCAAGGTTGTCACGCGGACGCCATTTAAAATCTACAACTTCTAATTCCAACATTTTGTTCGCAATTGCTTCCTCTTGCTGCCCAAGTAGTTACAAGACGATCGATAAAAATTCCAAGGACGAGTTTTCGTTTGAAGCTAGTGCTAAAACTAGCTTTTTTTTTGTAAATTCAAGATGGCGGCCCCTTCGAAGGTCAAAGGTCAACGAAACTCTACATGTCAGTGTAGACTTGCGCTAGCACCCTTTGGACGAAATTTCGTTAAGATCGCCAAAACAAAAGGTCACTTTTGATGTAATTGAAATCGGCAATTGTCAGATTTTGAAACAAAATGGCCGCCAAGGAGTGAGTCGGGTGGTCATCGCGTAATAATTTTAAATCTTCGTTTGGACATCCCCGATAAAGTTCCGTAGGTTTCGTTCGTCAATTCTAAAAAAAAAATTCCGAAATTTTTTTTTTTCGCCGAGTCAGCGCTTTTTTTTGCGTCGGTTTTTCGCTTCCCCTGGCCTCAGTTTTTACATTACAGTTTCAAATGTTACATTGCACGTTCAGCTTGGCGTACCGCACGCGTGGATATGCGTTTCGTGATATTTCGCTAAAACATGCGCAAGCTAGCTAAAACCGTGGCGGTTGCGAGCTCGCCACGCGCACGCCATTCAAATTCTACAACTTCTAATTCCAACATTTTGTCCACAGTTCCCGGCCATTGATGCTCGTGAAGTTACAAGATGATTGATGAAAATCCCTAGGACGAGTTTTCGTTTGTAGCTTGTACTAAACGTGCTTTTTTGAAAAATTCAAGATGGCGGCCTTTTCCCGAGGTCAAAGGTCGATGAAACTTCTGTGGTGATTGTAGACTCCGGCTGGCGGGATGTGTGTGAAGTTTCGTAAAAATCGGAAGAACCAAAGTGTCGGTTTCCTATATTGTGGAAAAACGTGAAAATCGCCAAATCTCGCACTTCGCCACAAAATGCCGCCAAGGCGTGGGTCGTGCGGCCCCCCCATAATGATTTCAAAAGTTCTCCTGGATACCCCCGACACGTGTGATTTGGTTTCGTGTGCGTATTTCAAAATTTTTTTTTTTGGCTCCATAAGCGATTTTGGGCCCATTCATTTTTTTGGCGGTATCGCACGCCGTGATGTCATCGTGTTGGGGGGGTGTCGGGCACTATGCCGAAAATTCATTTTCAATTTTCCCCAGGTATGTGGAAATTTTGGTGAGTTTTCGGGTATGTGGCGGGGGTGTAATTTTCGCTCAAAGACGCCGTTAGAAATAAGACAAATAATAATAATAATTAAAGCCGCAAGCGGCGTTGGATGGCCCGCAGGCGCTACCCGTCGCCCTAGCCCTGGCCTCTACACGCCACCGCCGCCCTAGCCCTGGCCTCCTCGCACCTCCGCCGCCCTAGCCCTGCCTCTTCACGCCTCCGCCGCCCTTGCCGCCTCCTCTACGCACCCACTCTTGCCCCTACCGCCCACCTATGAGCCCCCTCCCACCGCCCCCAAAGTGCACGATTGACCCTATCACACTTTTAACCCAAAAAACCCCATTATAAGCCAAATTAGCGAAAAATGTTAGCATATTGCTAAAACGTTAGCTTAACTCAGAATTAGCCCAAAAAACCCCATTATTAGCCAAATTAGCGAAAAAAGTTAGCATATTGCTAAAACGTTAGCTTAACTCAGAATTAGCCCAAAAAACCCTATTGTTAGCCAAATTAGCTAAAAAAGTTAGCATACTGCTAAAACGTTAGCTTAACTCAGAATTAGCCCAAAAAGCCCCTTTTATTAGCCAAATTAGCGAAAAAAGTTAGCATATTGCTAAAACGTTAGCTTAACTCAGAATTAGCCCAAAAAACCCCATTATTAGCCAAATTAGCGAAAAAAGTTAGCATATTGCTAAAACGTTAGCTTAACTCAGAATTAGCCCAAAAAACCCCATTATTAGCCAAATTAGCGAAAAAAGTTAGCATATTGCTAAAACGTTAGCTTAACTAAGAATTAGCCCAAAAAACCCCATTATAAGCCAAATTAGCGAAAAAAGTTAGCATATTGTTAAAAGTTAGCTTAACTCAGAATTAGCCCAAAAAACCCCATTATAAGCCAAATTAGCGAAAAAAGTTAGCATATTGCTAAACTGTTAGCTTAACTCAGAATTAGCCCAAAAAACCCCATTATACGCCAAATTAGCGAAAAAAGTTAGCATATTGCTAAAACGTTAGCTTAACTCAGAATTAGCCCAAAAAACCCCATTATAAGCCAAATTAGCGAAATAAGTTAGCATATTGCTGAAACGTTAGCTTAACTCAGAATTAGCCCAAAAAACCCCCATTATAAGCCAAATTAGCGGAAAAAGTTAGCATATTGCTAAAACGTTAGCTTAACTCAGAATTAGCCCAAAAAACCCCATTATTAGCCAAATTAGCTAAAAAAGTTAGCATATTGCTAAAACGTTAGCTTAACTCAGAATTAGCCCAAAAAACCCCATTATTAGCCAAATTAGCAAAAAAAAGTTAGCACATTGCTAAAACGTTAGCTTAACTCAGAATTAGCCCAAAAAACCCCATTATTAGCCAAATTAGCTAAAAAAGTTAGCATATTGCTAAAACGTTAGCTTAACTCAGAATTAGCCCAAAAAACCCCATTATTAGCCAAATTAGCAAAAAAAAGTTAGCACATTGCTAAAACGTTAGCTTAACTCAGAATTAGCCCAAAAAACCCCATTATAAGCCAAATTAGCGAAAAAAGTTAGCATATTGCTAAAATGTTAGCTTAACTCAGAATTAGCCCAAAAAAGCCCATTATAAGCCAAATTAGCGAAAAAAGTTAACATAGTGCTAAAACGTTAGCTTAACTCAGAATTAGCCCAAAAAACCCCATTATAAGTCAATGTAGTGGAAAAAGTTAGCATGTTGCTAATACATTGCCTTAACCCAGAAACTGCCCTCAAAGAAGTCCATTATGCTCTATAAAAGAATTTGATGGGGAAAAAAAAAGCACTTTTTTCAAAATGGCGGCTTTTCTGTTGGTTTAATCGCCATAGCAACCATTTTAGGTTTTGATCGCCCCGTGACACCGAACAGATAGACGTCAGTTTCAGACAAATCGGAAAACGTTAACCCTTAAAACCCCTTAGCAACAAAGGTTATTCGCTAGCCACGCCCACATTTTTAATATATTCGTATCCGGTTCTATTATATCATGTCCAGATCTGGTCTGGGCTCAACATATTGAATTTTCACAAGAATCCATCAAAAATTGGCCGAGTATAAAGACTGCGCCACTTTTGCAAGGTTGTCACGCGCACGCCATTTAAAATCTACAACTTCTAATTCCAACATTTTGTTCGCAATTGCTTCCTGTTGATGCCCAAGTAGTTACAAGGCGATCGGTAAAAATTCCAAGGACGAGTTTTCGTTTGAAGCTAGTGCTAAACTAGCTTTTTTTGTAAATTCAAGATGGCGGCCCCTTCCGAAGGTCAAAGGTCAACGAAACTCTACACGTCAGCGTAGACTTGCGCTAGCACCCTTTGGATGAAATTTCGTTAAGATCGCCAAAACAAAAGGTCACTTTTGATGTAGTTGAAAATCGCCAATTGTCAGATTTTGAAACAAAATGGCCGCCAAGGAGTGAGTCGGGTGGTCATCGCGTAATAATTTTAAATCTTCGTTTGGATATCCCCGATAAAGTTGCGTAGGTTTCGTTCGTCAATTCTAAAAAAAAAATTCAGAAAATTTTTTTTTTTCGCCGAGTCAGCGCTTTTTTTTGCGTCGGTTTTTCGCTTCCCCTGACCTCAATTTTTACATTACAGTTTCAAATGTTACATTGCCACATACAGCCTGGCGTACCGCACGCGTGGATATGCGTTTTGTGATATTTCGCTAAAACATGCGCAAGCTAGCTAAAACCGTGGCGGTTGCGAGCTCGCCACGCGCACGCCATTAAAATTCTACAACTTCTAATTCCAACATTTTGTCCACAGTTCCCGGCCATTGATGCTCGTGAAGTTACAAGACGATTGATGAAAATCCCTAGGACGAGTTTTCGTTTGTAGCTTGTACTAAACGTGCTTTTTTTGAAAAATTCAAGATGGCGGCCAGTTCCCAAGGTCAAAGGTCAATGAAACTTCTGTGGTGATTGTAGACTCCGGCTGGCGGGATGTGTGTGAAGTTTCGTAAAAATCGGAACAACCAAAGTGTCGGTTTCACATATTGTGGAAAAACGTGAAAATCGCCAAATCTCGCACTTCGCCACAAAATGGCCGCCAAGGCGTGGGTCGTGCGGCCCCCCCATAATGATTTCAAAAGCTCTCCTGGATACCCCCGACGCGTGTGTTTTGGTTTCGTGTGCGTATTTCAAAATTTTTTTTTTTTGCTCCTTAAACAAATTTCGGCCCATTCATTTTTTTGGCGGGATCGCACGCCGTGATGTCATCATTTTGGGGGGGGGGTTGTTCACTTCAAAAAAAATTATTTTACAATTTTCCCCAGGTTTGTGGAAATTTTGGTGAGTTTTCGGGTATGTTCAGGGGGTCAAATTTAGGCAAACAGGTGGCGTTAAAACCCGGAATAATAATAATAATAATTAAAGCCGCAAGCGGCGTTGGATGGCCCGCAGGCGCTACCCGTCGCCCTAGCCCTGGCCTCTACACGCCAGCGCCGCCCTAGCCCTGGCCTCCTCGCACCTCCGCCGCCCTAGCCCTGGCCTCTTCACGCCTCCGCCGCCCTTGCCGCCCTCCTCTACGCACCACTCTTGCCCCTACCGCCCACCTATGAGCCCCCTCCCACCGCCCCCAAAGTGCACGATTGACCCTATCACACTTTTAGCCCAAAAAACCCCATTATAAGCTAAATTAGCGAAAAAAGTTAGCACATTGCTAAAACGTTAGCTTAACTCAGAATTAGCCCAAAAAACCCCAATATTAGCCAAATTAGTGAAAAATGTTAGCATACTGCTAAAACGTTAGCTTAACTCAGAATTAGCCCAAAAACCCCCTTTTATTAGCCAAATTAGCGAAAAAAGTTAGCATATTGCTAAAACGTTAGCTTAACTCAGAATTAGCCCAAAAAAACCCCATTATTAGCCAAATTAGCGAAAAAAGTTAGCATATTGCTAAAACGTTAGCTTAACTCAGAATTAGCCCAAAAAACCCCATTATTAGCCAAATTAGCGAAAAAAGTTAGCATATTGCTAAAACGTTAGCTTAACTCTGAATTAGCCCAAAAAACCTCATTATTAGCCAAATTAGCTAAAAAAGTTAGCATACTGCTAAAACGTTAGCTTAACTCAGAATTAGCCCAAAAAGCCCCTTTTATTAGCCAAATTAGCGAAAAAAGTTAGCATATTGCTAAAACGTTAGCTTAACTCAGAATTAGCCCAAAAAACCCCATTATTAGCCAAATTAGCGAAAAAAGTTAGCATATTGCTAAAACGTTAGCTTAACTCAGAATTAGCCCAAAAAACCCCATTATTAGCCAAATTAGCGAAAAAAGTTAGCATATTGCTAAAACGTTAGCTTAACTCAGAATTAGCCCAAAAAACCCCATTATAAGCCAAATTACCTAAAAAAGTTAGCATATTGCTAAAACGTTAGCTTAACTCAGAATTAGCCCAAAAAACCCCATTATAAGTCAATGTAGTGGAAAAAGTTAGCATGTTGCTAATACATTGCCTTAACCCAGAAACTGCCCTCAAAGAACCCCATTATGCTCTATATAAGAAATTAATGGGAAAAAAAAGCACTTTTTTCAAAATGGCGGCTTTTCTGTTGGTTTAATCGCCATAGCAACCATTTTAGGTTTTGATCGCCCCGTGACACCGAACAGATAGACGTCTGTTTCAGACAAATCGGAAAACGTTGACCCTTAAAACCCCTTAGCAACGAAGGTTATTCGCTAGCCACGCCCACATTTTTAATATATTCGTATCCGGTTCTATTATATCATGTCCAGTTCTGGTCTGGGCTCAACATATTGAATTTTCACAAGAATCCATCAAAAATTGGCCGAGTATAAAGACTGCGCCACTTTTGCAAGGTTGTCACGCGCACGCCATTTAAAATCTACAACTTCTAATTCCAACATTTTGTTTGCAATTGCTTCCTCTTGATGCCCAAGTAGTTACAAGACGATCGATAAAAATTCCAAGGACGAGTTTTCGTTTGAAGCTAGTGCTAAACTAGCTTTTTTTTGTAAATTCAAGATGGCGGCCCCTTCCGAAGGTCAAAGGTCAACGAAACTCTACATGTCAGTGTAGACTTCCGCTAGCACCCTTTGGACGAAATTTCGTTAAGATCGCCAAAACAAAAGGTCACTTTTGATGTAATTGAAAATCGCCAATTGTCAGATTTTGAAACAAAATGGCCGCCAAGGAGTGAGTCGGGTGGTCATCGCGTAATAATTTTAAATCTTCGTTTGGATATCCCCGATAAAGTTGCGTAGGTTTCGTTCGTCAATTCTAAAAAAAAAATTCCGAAAAAATCGTTTTTCGCCGAGTCGGCGCTTTTTTTTGCGTCGGTTTTTCGCTTCCCCTGGCCTCAATTTTTACATTATAGTTTCAAAAGTTACATTGCCACGTTCAGCCTGGCGTACCGCACGCGTGGATATGCGTTTTGTGATATTTCGCAAAAACATGCGCAAGCTAGCTAAAACCGTGGCGGTTGCGAGCTCGCCACGCGCACGCCATTCAAATTCTACAACTTCTAATTCCAACATTTTGTCCACAGTTCCCGGCCATTGATGCTCGTGAAGTTACAAGACGATTGATGAAAATCCCTAGGACGAGTTTTCGTTTGTAGCTTGTACTAAACGTGCTTTTTTTGAAAAATTCAAGATGGCGGCCAGTTCCCAAGGTCAAAGGTCAATGAAACTTCTGTGGTAATTGTAGACTCCGGCTGGCGGGATGTGTGTGAAGTTTCGTAAAAATCGGAACAACCAAAGTGTTGTTTTCCCATATTGTGGAAAAACGTGAAAATCGCCAAATCTCGCACTTCGCCACAAAATGGCCGCCAAGGCGTGGGTCGTGCGGCCCCCCCATAATGATTTCAAAAGCTCTCCTGGATACCCCCGACGCGTGTGTTTTGGTTTCGTGTGCGTATTTAAAAATTTTTTTTTTTTGCTCCTTAAACAAATTTCGGCCCATTCATTTTTTTGGCGGGATCGCACGCCGTGATGTCATCATTTTGGGGGGGGTTTGTTCACTTCAAAAAAAATTATTTTACAATTTTCCCCAGGTTTGTGGAAATTTTGGTGAGTTTTCGGGTATGTTCAGGGGGTCAAATTTAGGCAAACAGGTGTCGTAAGAAAGGAGAATAATAATAATAAACAAAGCAAAAACAATATAGAAGTTTTTGCGTCTAGGATTAAGTGTGTCCTTTTGTGTATCTTGTCTTGTACTACACACTGGTCAGGTCTGTTAAAGCTTAGGCCCTTGGATTGAGGCCTTTTAAAGGGCTTTTGCGTTTTTTGGGTTAAAGCAAAAACAATATGGTCCTTGCAGACAGGACCCTGCTGCTGCGGGCCATAATAATAATAAACAAAGCAGAAACAATATAGAAGTTTTTGCGTCTAGGATTAAGTGTGTCCTTTTGTGTATCTTGTCTTGTACTACACACTGGTCAGGTCTGTTAAAGCTTAGGCCCTTGGATTGAGGCCTTTTAAAGGGCTTTTTCGTTTTTTGGGTTAAAGCAAAAACAATATGGTCCTTGCAGACAGGACCCCTGCTGCTGCGGGCCATAATAAACAAAGCAAAAACAATATAGAAGCTTTTTTGCGACTAGGCCTGTGTGTGTCTCTTTGTGTGTTTTGTCTTCTACTACACACTGGTCAGGTCTGTTAAAGCTTAGGCCCTTGGATTGAGGCCTTTTAAAGGGCTTTTTTGTTTTTTGGTCCGAGCAAATATAATATGGTCCTTGCAGACAGGACCCCTGCTGCTGCGGGCCATAATAATAAACAAAGCAAAAACAATATAGAAGTTTTTGCGTCTAGGATTAAGTGTGTCCTTTTGTGTATCTTGTCTTGTACTACACACTGGTCAGGTCTGTTAAAGCTTAGGCCCTTGGATTGAGGCCTTTTAAAGGGCTTTTGCGTTTTTTGGGTTAAAGCAAAAACAATATGGTCCTTGCAGACAGGACCCTGCTGCTGCGGGCCATAATAATTAAAGCCGCAAGCGGCGTTGGATGGCCCGCAGGCGCTACCCGTTGCCCTAGCCCTGGCCTCTACACGCCACCGCCGCCCTAGCCCTGGCCTCCTCGCACCTCCGCCGCCCTAGCCCTGGCCTCTTCACGCCTCCGCCGCCCTTGCCGCCCTCCTCTACGCACCACTCTTGCCCTTACCGCCCACCTCAGAGCCCCCTCCCCCAGCCCCCGCAGAGCACCATTGACCCTATATCACTTTTAGCCCAAAAAACCCCTTTATTAGAAAAATTAGCGAAAAAGGTTAGCATATAGCTAAAACGTTAGCTTAACTCAGAATTAGCCCAAAAAACCCCATTATAAGCCAAATTAGCGAAAAAAGTTAGCATATAGCTAAAACGTTAGCTTAACTCAGAATTAGCCCAAAAAACCCCATTATTAGCCAAATTAGCGAAAAAAGTTAGCATATTGCTAAAACGTTAGCTTAACTCAGAATTAGCCCAAAAAACCCCATTATTAGCCAAATTAGCGAAAAAAGTTAGCATA
Source organism: Oryzias celebensis (assembly GCA_014656515.1). Taxonomy (NCBI): domain Eukaryota; kingdom Metazoa; phylum Chordata; class Actinopteri; order Beloniformes; family Adrianichthyidae; genus Oryzias; species Oryzias celebensis. The sequence continues at coordinate 9,042 of BNCR01000533.1, forward strand.
TTGCTAAAACGTTAGCTTAACTCAGAATTACCCCAAAAAACCCCATTATTAGCCAAATTAGCGAAAAAAGTTAGCATATTGCTAAAACGCTAGCTAAACTCAGAATTATCCCAAAAAACCCCATTATAAGCCAAATTAGCGAAAAAAGTTAGCATATTGCTAAAACGTTAGCTTAACTCAGAATTAGCCCAAAAAACCCCATTATAAGCCAAATTAGCGAAAAAAGTTAGCATATTGCTAAAACGTTAGCTTAACTCAGAATTAGCCCAAAAAACCCCATTATAAGCCAAATTAGCAAAAAAAGTTAGCATATTGCTAAAACGTTAGCTTAACTCAGAATTAGCCCAAAAATCCCCATTATTAGCCGAATTAGCGAAAAAAGTTAGCATATTGCTAAAACGTTAGCTTAACTCAGAATTAGCCCAAAAAACCCCATTATAAGCCAAATTAGCGAAAAAAGTTAGCATATTGCTAAAACGTTAGCTTAACTCAGAATTAGCCCAAAAAACCCCATTATTAGCCAAATTAGCGAAAAAAGTTAGCATATTGCTAAAACGCTAGCTTAACTCAGAATTATCCCAAAAAACCCCATTATAAGCCAAATTAGCGAAAAAAGTTAGCATATTGCTAAAACGTTAGCTTAACTCAGAATTAGCCCAAAAAACCCCATTATATGTCAATATAGTGGAAAAAGTTAGCATGTTGCTATTACATTGACTTATCCCAGAAACTGCCCCCCAAAAAGCTCATTATGCTCTATGTAAGAAAATGATGACTAAAAAATGACTTTTTTTCAAAATGGCGGCTTTCCTGTTGGTTTTATCGCCATAACAACCATTTTATGTTTCGATCGCCCCGTGACTACGAACAGATAGACGTCAGTTTCAGACAGATCGGAAAAGGTAAACCTTTGAAACCCCTTAGCAACAAAGGTTATTCGGTAGCCACGCCCACTTTCCTAATGTATTCGTATTCGCTCCTATTATGTCATGTCCAGTTCTGGTCAGAGGTCAACATATTAAATTTTCACAAGAATCCGTCAAAAAATGGCCGAGTATAAAGACTGCGCCACTTTTGCGAGCTAGCTACGCGCACACCGTTTGAGACACAGAGTTACTATTGGTACCAAATTTTCACAAATTTCCTCCCGATGATGCTATTAAAGTTTGAAGAAGATCGGGAAAAAAAACCCTTGGGCTGAATTTTTCATTTAGCTAGGAGTAAAAACGTATTTTTTTGAAAATTCAAGATGGCGGCCTCTTCCCCAGGTCAAACCGAAACGATACTTCTTGGGTCATCGTAGACTGGCGCTAGCTGCATGTGTGTGAAATTTCGTTTAAATTGTGACAACGAAAGGTCGGTTTTCACGTACGTAAATATCGCGGAATGTCCGATTTTGAAACAAAATGGCCGCCAAACCGTTGGTCGTGTGGCAATCACGTAATAATTTCAAAACTTCGTTTGGATATCCCCGATAAAGTTACGTTGGTTTCGTTCGTTAATTCTAAAAAAAAAATTCCGAAAAATTTTTTTTTTGCCGAGTCGGCGCTTTTTTTTGCGTCAGTTTTTCGCTTCCCCTGGCCTCAATTTTAACATTAGAGTTTCAAATGTTACATTGCCACGTTCAGCTTGACGGACCGCACGCGTGGATATGCGTTTCGTGATATTTCGCTAAAACATGCGCAAGCTAGCTAAAACCGTGGCGGTTGCGAGCTCGCCACGCCCACGCCATTCAAATTCTACAACTTCTAATTCCAACATTTTGTCCACAGTTCCCGGCCATTGATGCTCGTGAAGTTACAAGACGATTGAAGAAAATCCCTAGGACGAGTTTTCGTTTGAAGCTTGTACTAAACGTGCTTTTTTTGAAATATCCAAGATGGCGGCCTTTTCCCAAGGTCAAAGGTCAATGAAACTTCTGTGGTGTTTGTAGACTCCGTCTGGCAGCAAGTGTGTGAAGCTTCGTAAAAATCGGAAGAACCAAAGTGTCGTTTTCCCATATTGTGGAAAAACGTGAAAATCGCCATATCTCGCACTTCGCCACAAAATGGCCGCCAAGGCGTGGGTCGTGCGGCCCCCCCATAATGATTTCAAAAGTTCTCCTGGATACCCCCGACGCGTGTGTTTTGGTTTCGTGTACGTATTTCAAAATTTTTTTTTTTTGCTCCTTAAACAAATTTCGGCCCATTCATTTTTTTGGCGGGATCGCACGCCGTGATGTCATCATTTTGGGGGGGGGTTTGTTCACTTCAAAAAAAAATATTTTACAATTTTCCCCAGGTTTGTGGAAATTTTGGTGACTTTTCGGGTATGTTCAGGGGGTCAAATTTAGGCAAACAGGTGTCGTAAGAAAGGAGAATAATAATAAACAAAGCAAAAACAATATAGAAGCTTTTTTGCGACTAGGCCTGTGTGTGTCTTTTTGTGTGTTTTGTCTTCTACTACACACTGGTCAGGTCTGTTAAAGCTTAGGCCCTTGGATTGAGGCCTTTTAAAGGGCTTTTTTGTTTTTTGGTCCGAGCAAATATAATATGGTCCTTGCAGACAGGACCCTGCTGCTGCGGGCCATAATAATAAACAAAGCAAAAACAATATAGAAGTTTTTGCGTCTAGGATTAAGTGTGTCCTTTTGTGTATCTTGTCTTGTACTACACACTGGTCAGGTCTGTTAAAGCTTAGGCCCTTGGATTGAGGCCTTTTAAAGGGCTTTTTCGTTTTTTGGGTTAAAGCAAAAACAATATGGTCCTTGCAGACAGGACCCTGCTGCTGCGGGCCATAATTAAAGCCGCAAGCGGCGTTGGATGGCCCGCAGGCGCTACCCGTCGCCCTAGCCCTGGCCTCTACACGCCACCGCCGCCATAGCCCTGGCCTCCCCGCACCTCCGCCGCCCTCGCCGCCCTCCTCTACGCATCACTGTTGCCCTTACCGCCCACCTCTGAGCCCCCTCCCCCCGCCCCCGCAGTGCACCATTGACCCTAGCACACTTTTAGCCCAAAAAACCCCTATTATAAGCCAAATTAGCGAAAAAAGTTAGCATATTGCTAAAACGTTAGCTTAACTCAGAATTAGCCCAAAAAACCCCATTATTAGCCAAATTAGCGAAAAAAGTTAGCATATTGCTAAAACGTTAGCTTAACTCAGAATTAGCCCAAAAAACCCATTATTAGCTAAATTAGCGAAAAAAGTTAGCATATTGCTAAAACGTTAGCTTAACTCAGAATTAGCCCAAAAAACCCCATTATTAGCTAAATTAGCGAAAAAAGTTAGCATATTGCTAATACGTTAGCTTAACTCAGAATTAGCCCCAAAAACCACATTATTAGCCAAATTAGCGAAAAAAGTTAGCATAATGCTAAAACGTTAGCTTAACTCAGAATTAGCCCAAAAAACCCCATTATTAGCCAAATTAGCGAAAAAAGTTAGCATATTGCTAAAACGTTAGCTTAACTCAGAATTAGCCCAAAAAACCCCATTATAAGCCAAATTAGCGAAAAAAGTTAGCATATTGCTAAAACGTTAGCTTAACTCAGAATTACCCCAAAAAACACCATTATTAGCCAAATTAGCGAAAAAAGTTAGCATATTGCTAATACGTTAGCTTAACTCAGAATTAGCCCAAAAAACCCCATTATTAGCCAAATTAGCGAAAAAAGTTAGCATATTGCTAAAACGTTACCTTAACTCAGAATTAGCCCAAAAAACCCCATTATTAGCCAAATTAGCGAAAAAAGTTAGCATATTGCTAAAACGTTACCTTAACTCAGAATTACCCCAAAAAACCCCATTATTAGCCAAATTAGCAAAAAAAGTTAGCATATTGCTAAAACGTTAGCTTAACTCGGAATTAGCACAAAAAACCCCATTATAACCCAAATTAGCGAAAAAAGTTAGCATAATGCTAAAACGTTAGCTTAACCCAGAATTAGCCCCAAAAAACCCATTATAAGCCATTTTAGCCAAAAAAGTTAGCATATTGCTAAAACGTTAGCTTAACTCAGAATCAGCCCAAAAAACCCCATTATAAGTCAATGTAGTGGAAAATGTTAGCATGTTGCTAATACATTGCCTTAACCCAGAAACTGCCCTCAAAGAAGCCCATTATGCTTTATATAAGAATTTGATGGGAAAAAAAAGCACTTTTTCCAAAATGGCGGCTTTTCTGTTGGTTTAATCGCCATAGCAACCATTTTAGGTTTTGATCGCCCCGTGACACCGAACAGATAGACGTCAGTTTCAGACAAATCGGAAAACGTTAACCCTTAAAACCCCTTAGCAACGAAGGTTATTCGCCAGCCACGCCCACATTTTTAATATATTCGTATCCGGTTCTATTATATCATGTCCAGTTCTGGTCTGGGCTCAACATATTAAATTTTCACAAGAATCCATCAAAAATTGGCCGAGTATAAAGACTGCGCCACTTTTGCAAGGTTGTCACGCGCACGCCATTTAAAATCTACAACTTTTAATTCCAACATTTTGTTCGCAATTGCTTCCTCTTGATGCCCAAGTAGTTACAAGACGATCAATAAAAATTCCAAGGACGAGTTTTCGTTTGAAGCTAGTGCTAAACTAGCTTTTTTTTGTAAATTCAAGATGGCGGCCCCTTCCGAAGGTCAAAGGTCAACGAAACTCTACATGTCAGTGTAGACTTGCGCTAGCACCCTTTGGACGAAATTTCGTTAAGATCGCCAAAACAAAAGGTCACTTTTGATGTAGTTGAAAATCGCCAATTGTCAGATTTTGAAACAAAATGGCCGCCAAGGAGTGAGTCGGGTGGTCATCGCGTAATAATTTTAAATCTTCGTTTGGATATCCCCGATAAAGTTACGTTGGTTTCGTTCGTCAATTCTAAAAAAAAAATTCCGAAAAAATCGTTTTTCGCCGAGTCGGCGCTTTTTTTTGCGTCGGTTTTTTGCTTCCCCTGGCCTCAATTTTTACATTATAGTTTCAAAAGTTACATTGCCACATTCAGCCTGGCGTACCGCACGCGTGGATATGCGTTTTGTGATATTTCGCTAAAACATGCGCAAGCTAGCTAAAACCGTGGCGGTTGCGAGCTCGCCACGCGCACGCCATTCAAATTCTACAACTTCTAATTCCAACATTTTGTACACAGTTCCCGGCCATTGATGCTCGTGAAGTTACAAGACGATTGATGAAAATCCCTGGGACGAGTTTTCGTTTGTAGCATGTACTAAACGTGCTTTTTTTGAAAAATTCAAGATGGCGGCCTTTTCCCGAGGTCAAAGGTCGATGAAACTTCTGTGGTGATTGTAGACTCCGGCTAGCGGGATGTGTGTGAAGTTTCGTAAAAATCTGAAGAACCAAAGTGTCGGTTTCCCATTCTGCAGAAAAGCGTGAAAATCGCCAAATCTCGCACTTCGCCACAAAATGGCCGCCAAGGCGTGGGTCGTGCGGCCCCCCCATAATGATTTCAAAAGCTCTCCTGGATACCCCCGACACGTGTGTTTTGGTTTCGTGTGCATATTCTGAAATTTTTTTTTTTGGCCCCATGCACGTTTTCGGCCCCATTCATTTTTTTGGCGGTATCGCTCGCCGTGATGTCATCGTCTTGGGGGGGGGTTCGTTCACTTCAAAAAAAATTATTTTTCAATTTTATCTAGGTGTGTGGAAATTTTGGTGAGTTTTCGGGTATGTTCAGGGGGTCAAATTTACGATCTCCGGATCCGTTAGAAAGCGGAAGAATAATAATAAACAAAGCAGAAACAATATAGAAGTTTTTGCGTCTAGGATTAAGTGTGTCCTTTTGTGTATCTTGTCTTGTACTACACACTGGTCAGGTCTGTTAAAGCTTAGGCCCTTGGATTGAGGCCTTTTAAAGGGCTTTTTCGTTTTTTGGGTTAAAGCAAAAACAATATGGTCCTTGCAGACAGGACCCTGCTGCTGCGGGCCATAATTAAAGCCGCAAGCGGCGTTGGATGGCCCGCAGGCGCTACCCGACCTCGCTGGCCACCTCTACGCACCACCGCCGCCCTCCCCGCCCCCCTCTACGCACCACCGCCGCCCTCCCCGCCCGCCTCTACACGCTACTGCACCCCCTACACTCAACTTCAGCCTCCCCACCCACCTCTATGCACCTCTGCCGCCCCCCCGCCCAGCTATTAGGACCCCCCCCCCCCCCCCCCCCCCCCCACACACACACACACACACACACACAGCCCCCATAGCCCACCATTGACCCTATCACCCTTGTTAAGCAGCCACAGTGCACACCTGACCCCCACCTTTCTCATTCTGTAAGCCTGGTCTGAGCAGTATATGACAAATGGATGAAAAAAGCACTTTTTTCAAAATGGCGGCTTTTCTGTTGGTTTAATCGCCATAGCAACCATTTTATGTTTTGTTCGCCTCATGATACCGAACAGATAGACGTCAGTTTCAGAAAAATCGGAAAACGTTGACCCTTAAAACCCCTTAGCAACGAAGGTTATTAGCTAGCCACGCCCACATTTTTATTATCTTCGTATCCGCTCCTATTATATCATGTGCAGTTCTGGTGTGGGATCGACATATTGAATTTTCACAAGAATCCGTTAAGAATTGGCCGAGTATAAAGACTGCGCTAGTTTTGCGAGCTTGCTACGCGCACACCGTTTAAGATAGAGAAACAGTTTTGGTACCAAAATTTCACAAATTTCCCCTGGATGATGCTATTAAAGTTTGAAGACGATCGGAAAAAAAAACCCTTGGGCTGAATTTTTGATTTTTATCGGAGTAAAATGGACTTTTTTTCAAATCAAGATGGCGGCCATTTCCCATGGTCAAAATTCGACGAAACTTCACGGGTCATCGTAGACTTGCGCTAGCTGCATCTGTGTAAAATTTCGTTAAAATCGTGACGACAAAAGGTCCGTTTTCAGTTACGTAAATATCGTGAAATCTCCGATTTTGAAACAAAATGGCCGCCAAACCGTTGGTCGCGTGGCAATCACGTAATAATTTCAAAACTTCCTTTTGCTATCACGAACAAAGTTACGTTGGTATCGTTTGTTAATTCTCAAAAAAAAAATCCGAAAAAATCGTTTTTTGCCGAGTCGGCGCTTTTTTTGGCGTCGGTTTTTCGCTTCCCCTGGCCTCAATTTTAACATTATAGTTTCAAATGTTACATTGCCACGTTCAGCTTGGCGTACCGCACGCGTGGATATGCGTTTCGTGATATTTCGCTAAAACATGCGCAAGCTAGCTAAAACCGTGGCGGTTGCGAGCTCGCCACGCACACGCCATTCAAATTCTACAACTTCTAATTCCAACATTTTGTCCACAGTTCCCGGCCATTGATGCTCGTGAAGTTACAAGACGATTGATGAAAATCCCTAGGACGAGTTTTCGTTTGTAGCTTGTACTAAACGTGCTTTTTTTGAAAAATTCAAGATGGCGGCCTTTTCCCGAGGTCAAAGGTCGATGAAACTTCTGTGGTGATTGTAGACTCCGGCTAGCGGGATGTGTGTGAAGTTTCGTAAAAATCGGAAGAACCAAAGTGTCGGTTTCCCATTTTGTCGAAAAACGCGAAAATCGCCAAATCTCGCACTTCGCCACAAAATGGCCGCCAAGGCTTGGGTCGTGCGGCCCCCCCATAATGATTTCAAAAGTTCTCCTGGATACCCCCAACACGTGTGTTTTGGTTTCGTGTGCGTATTTCAAAAATTTTTTTTTTGGCCCCATAAGCGATTTTCGGCCCATTCATTTTTTTTACGGTATCGCACGCCGTGATGTCATCGTCATGGGGGGGGTTTCGTGCACTATGTCGAAAATTCATTTCACATTTTCCCCAGGTATGTGGAAATTTTGGTGAGTTTTCGGGTATGTGGCGGGGGTGAAAAATTGGCTCGAACTTGCAGAAAGAAAGAAGAATAATAATTAAAGCCGCAAGCGGCGTTGGATGGCCCGCAGGTGCTACCCGTCGCCCTAGCCCTGGCCTCTACACGCCACCGCCGCCCTAGCCCTGGCCTCCTCGCACCTCCGCCGCCCTAGCCCTGGCCTCTTCACGCCTCCGCCGCCCTTGCCGCCCTCCTCTACGCACCACTCTTGCCCCTACCGCCCACCTATGAGCCCCCTCCCACCGCCCCCAAAGTGCACGATTGACCCTATCACACTTTTAGCCCAAAAAACCCCATTATAAGCCAAATTAGCGAAAAAAGTTAGCATATTGCTAAAACGTTAGCTTAACTCAGAATTAGCCCAAAAAACCCCACTATTAGCCAAATTAGCGAAAAAAGTTAGCATACTGCTAAAACGTTAGCTTAACTCAGAATTAGCCCAAAAACCCCCTTTTATTAGCCAAATTAGCGAAAAAAGTTAGCATATTGCTAAAACGTTAGCTTAACTCAGAATTAGCCCAAAAAACCCCATTATTAGCCAAATTAGCGAAAAAAGTTAGCATATTGCTAAAACGTTAGCTTAACTCATAATGAGCCCAAAAAACCCCATTATAAGCCAAATTAGCGAAAAAAGTTAGCATATTGCTAAAATGTTAGCTTAACTCATAATGAGCCCAAAAAACCCCATTATAAGCCAAATTAGCGAAAAAAGTTAGCATATTGCTAAAATGTTAGCTTAACTCAGAATGAGCCCAAAAAACCCCATTATAAGCCAAATTAGCGAAATAAGTTAGCATATTGCTAAAACGTTAGCTTAACTCAGAATTAGCCCAAAAAACCCCATTATTAGCCAAATTAGCGAAAAAAGTTAGCATATTGCTAAAACGTTAGCTTAACTCAGAATTAGCCCAAAAAACCCCATTATAAGCTAAATTATCGAAAAAAGTTAGCATATTGCTAAAACGTTAGCTTACCTCAGAATTAGCCCAAAAAAACCCCATTATAAGCCAAATTAGCGAAAAAAGTTAGCATATTGCTAAAACGTTAGCTTAACTCAGAATTAGCCCAAAAAACCCCATTATAAGCCAAATTAGCGAAAAAAGTTAGCATATTACTAAAACGTTAGCTTAACTCAGAATTAGCCCAAAAAACCCCATTATAAGCCAAATTAGCGAAAAAAGTTAGCATATTGCTAAAACGTTAGCTTAACTCAGAATGAGCCCAAAAAACCCCATTATAAGCCAAATTAGCGAAAAAAGTTAGCATATTGCTAAAATGTTAGCTTAACTCAGAATTAGCCCAAAAAAACCCCATTATAAGCCAAATTAGCGAAAAAAGTTAGCATATTGCTAAAACGTTAGCTTAACTCAGAATTAGCCCAAAAAACCCCATTATAAGCCAAATTAGCGAAAAAAGTTAGCATATTGCTAAAACGTTAGCTTAACTCAGAATTAGCCCAAAAAACCCCATTATAAGCCAAATTAGCGAAAAAAGTTAGCATATTGCTAAAACGTTAGCTTAACTCAGAATGAGCCCAAAAAACCCCATTATAAGCCAAATTAGCGAAAAAAGTTAGCATATTGTTAAAATGTTAGCTTAACTGAAAAATAGCCCTAAAAACCCCATTATAAGCCAAATTAGCGAAAAAAGTTAGCATATTGCTAAAACGTTAGCTTAACTCAGAATTAGCCCAAAAAACCCCATTATACTTCAACTTAGTGGAAAAAGTTAGCATGTACTATTACATTGACTCAACTCAGAAACTGCCCCCCAAAAAGCCCATTATGCTCTATGTAAGAAAATGATGACTAAAAAAGGACTTTTTTTCAAAATGGCGGCTTTTCTGTTGGTTTTATCGCCTTAGCAACCATTTTATGTTTCGATCGCCCCGTGACACCGAACAGATAGACGTCAGTTTCGGACAGATCGGAAAAAGTAAACCTTTGAAACCCCTTAGCAACAAAGGTTATTCGCTAGCCACGCCCACTTTCCTAATGTATTCGTATTCGCTCCTATTATGTCATGTCCAGTTCTGGTCAGAGGTCAACATATTAAATTTTCACAAGAATCTGTCAAAAAATGGCCGAGTATAAAGACTGCGCCACTTTTGCGAGCTAGCTACGCGCACACCGTTTGAGATACAGAGTTACTATTGGTACCAAATTTTCACAAATTTCCTCCCGATGATGCTATTAAAGTTTGAAGAAGATCGGGAAAAAAAACCCTTGGGCTGAATTTTTCATTTAGCTAGGAGTAAAAACGATTTTTTTGAAAATTCAAGATGGCGGCCTCTTCCCAAGGTCAAACCGAAACGATACTTCTTGGGTCATCGTAGACTGGCGCTAGCTGCATGTGTGTGAAATTTCGTTTAAATTGTGACAACGAAAGGTCGGTTTTCACGTACGTAAATATCGCGGAATGTCCGATTTTGAAACAAAATGGCCGCCAAACCGGTGGTCGTGTGGCAATCACGTAATAATTTCAAAACTTCGTTTGGATATCCCCGATAAAGTTACGTAGGTTTCGTTCGTCAATTCTAAAAAAAAAATTCCGAAAAAATCGTTTTTCGCCGAGTCGGCGCTTTTTTTTTGCGTCGGTTTTTCGCTTCCCCTGGCCTCAATTTTTACATTATAGTTTCAAAAGTTACATTGCCACATTCAGCCTGGCGTACCGCACGCGTGGATATGCGTTTTGTGATATTTCGCTAAAACATGCGCAAGCTAGCTAAAACCGTGGCGGTTGCGAGCTCGCCACGCGCACGCCATTCATATTCTACAACTTCTAATTCCAACATTTTGTCCACAGTTCCCGGCCATTGATGCTCGTGAAGTTACAAGACGATTGAAGAAAATCCCTAGGACGAGTTTTCGTTTGAAGCTTGTACTAAACGTGCTTTTTTTGAAAAATTCAAGATGGCGGCCTTTTTCCGAGGTCAAAGGTCGATGAAACTTCTGTGGTGATTGAAGACTCCGGCTGGCGGGATGTGTGTGAAGTTTCGTAAAAATCGGAAGAACCAAAGTGTCGGTTTCCCATTCTGCGGAAAAACGTGAAAATCGCCAAATCTCGCACTTCGCCACAAAATGGCCGCCAAGGCGTGGGTCGTGCGGCCCCCCCATAATGATTTCAAAAGCTCTCCTGGATACCCCCGACACGTGTGTTTTGGTTTCGTGTGCGTATTTCAAAATTTTTTTTTTTGGCCCCATAAACAGTTTTCGGCCCATTCATTTTTTTGGCGGTATCGCACGCCGTGATGTCATCGTGTTGGGGGGGGTGTCGGGCACTATGCCGAAAATTCATTTTCAATTTTCCCCAGGTTTGTGGAAATTTTGGTGAGTTTTCGGGTATGTGGCGGGGGTGTAATTTTCGCTCAAAGACGCCGTTAGAAATAAGACAAATAATAATAATAATTAAAGCCGCAAGCGGCGTTGGATGGCCCGCAGGCGCTACCCGACCTCGCTGGCAACCTCTACGCACCACTGCCGCCCTAGCCCCAGGCTCTACGCGCCCTCGCTGCCCTCACCGCCCTCATAGCCTTTGCCGCCCACCTCTACGCACCACTGCTGCCCTCCCCGCCTACCTCTGAGACCCCCGCAACCCACCATTGACCCTATTAAATTTGTTAAGCAGCCACAGTGCACCCCTGACCCCCACCTTTCTCTTTCTGTAAGGCTGGTATGAGTTGTATGTGATAAATGGATGAAAAAAAGCACATTTTTCAAAATGGCAGCGTTCCCTTTTGTTTTACAGATAGAAGTAAGTTTCAGCGGAATCGACTAAAGTAAACTTTTGAATGTCCTTATATACACCCACTTCTGTCTGCTTTGCCCACCTCTATTGACATGAGCCACTCACCTTTGACCTCCTTTGTTGCTGTGATCACCCCCCCCCCCCCCCCCCCCCCCCCCCCCCCCCCCCCCCCCCCAACACACACACACTTTTCTTTCTGTAAGGCTGGTCTGAACTGTAAGTGACATACTGAAGTTCAGGGGGAGACCCTCCTTTGGCCAATCTTAGCCAGGTGAGACTCTTGTTGCCCTTTGACCCCGAATGGGATACAGCTTGTTAAGAAGATGGATGGATGGATGGATGGATGGATGGAGGAAAAGTAACATAATAGATTAAACAACCTCACCCATAATTTCAGTGAATTAAGAGATGAATGCTGGATCTATTGCTGGTGATGTGATTACAGGAGAGAGTTGATTCTGTATCAGTCATGAGAATGTACAATACTTTAGAACATTTTAAATGAGACAAAGATGTTTGATCTGAGAACGGCAATTAAAAGGACTCTAAATCATGTCAGGAGCCATTGGCTCACCAGCATTAGCGTATAATACATTTAGAATGTCCCATAATTATTGCAAATCAACTGTTTAAATGAAGCTGCACAATGTCTGCAGCCATTGTGATGGAGATTAGCCAATATGGCTGAAGAATTCACTCCAGGCTTATGCCAAACTTGTCAAAAATCTTCAAAAATGCCTGTCGTATGTACTCCACTCATTTGTGGTATTGATGAAAGTACACTATAATCAATTACATATATTTGTCTTCACAAAACTCACCTTTGATTGGACATTTATTCCAGCAAGAAGACAGACAAGGCTTTTGAAAAGACTTATCCAAAAATGTATTTTGAAAGCCAACAGTTAATGTTTTCTTGAAGTTTTATTATAGCAGTGAATGTTTTGTTAGCATTTTTGTCGTAGAAACTGGGACTTTTGTTGTCAGTGTGGTGGCACAACAATCACTTTATACCAGTGACGTGCAGTGACCTGCAAAATATAGCTTAAACGTCAATAAATCAAATAAAATGAAAATCTTTATTTTAAATTTAAAAAAACAGTCATTTTTAGACAAGTCTAAATTAAATAAATATTATTACCTCCATTACAAACGTTTCTCTGCTTGCTTATTTTTCTTTTCTGTTTTTTCATAGAGCTTCTGCAGGATGTGAAAGGATGGAAACAGTAGAACTGGACTGTTTAGATTTGCTTTTCCCCTTGTTATCATGCTGAAACCTGTTTTTTTTTTTTTTACATTTTACTTTTGTATAGGCTAAGGAAAATAGGTAAGTAAAAGCTGGTACGCCTTACAATTTTTTAGATTGAATTTTATTAACCTTAATGGGATTTGTTTGGTTCATTCACAGCTCGTTTGAGTTCGTGCTATTCCCAAAGTATCCAGTAGGTGGCAGCGTAGTGAGCAGTGGCATGGTGTAGCTGCGCACCAGAGGAAGAAGAAGTCCTGTCCTGATGCTACTGAAACGTGTGCTGTGTCTCTACTTCGTATCACAGGTTAGTAAAGAGTTGATGTCAACAGCAATGAGCAAACACTGAGGTTGAAGATCTCACAGACAGCGTGGGTTCATGTGGTGAAAGTTAAAAGGTTTGTTGCAAGGAAACATGTAAAGTGTGTTGAAAGCTAACTCGCTAATGCTAGCTGTCACTGAGCTTGAGAGTAGTAGATGCTAAAAAAAATAGTTTAAACCAGACAATGGTGCAATGAAGCTTTTATATGTTGAAGTTGAATGCTTTATCAAACGTTTTTCACTCACAATAACATTTACTGGAAGATTTGTCACTGAATGAACATATTTTAGTTCAATACCAGGTACCAGTGAAAATATTGAGAAATTCTTTGGAATTCATGGTAGTTATGTGAATGATGGAGGAAACACTGCCAGTTAACATGGAGCTTTTTGTTATAATCCATTTTTTTTAATTTCATTTTATTGTTAATCATAATTCTTTTTACAATTTCAACAATAGAAATCAGATATGAAATCAACATATTGGTTAAAATTCAGAGCTAAAATAACTATAAAAATATTGTGTTGATTTAGTTCAGTGTACATTGAGACTGAAGTGCAATAAATATGACAGTAAATTGTTGACAGAATCAGAAAAAGCATGCTGGAAGGGCTTTTCATCATTTAGAACTATGATTGGTAATTTGTTAAGCAGTATTTGAGGTCATGTTCTGGTGAATTGTGGAAGAATTAATGCTCTTGTGATGCTGCCAACAGCTCAACATGTGTGCTGTGTCTCTGTTCTGTACCACAGACTACATGACCCCTGTGACTTACAGGAGAAACACCTTGGTGTCTGCATGAGCCATCCAGCCTGGAACATTCACCTGTACAGCCTGATGAGGAACCAGAGGAGAAAACAGCCATCAGAAGCTGCTTTCATCTTTGAACCAATCCACACGTCATGCACCGAGTGAGGAGGAGTGAAGCTCAGATGATGAAGAGAAAGCACTTCTGAGTAAAGGTGATTTTAAAAAATGCCTCTTTGGACCATATTTAGCCTTAAAGCTCCACAACAATCATCTTTTGATCAATAGTAAAACTGTTCCCAATTATCTTTATTTATGGTTCTGCTGTTTTTAGCCAAAATCCACAAACTTGTCCCTTTTTTCATGGGCATAATTTCTGCAGAACAGCAGGAGTTTATTCGAAATTTACCTCTTAAGTTGTGGGAAGGAGTTTTAGCACAAATGAAGCTCGCATTCACTTCTCATCACCATCTGTTTACACTCTCTCGCTAGTTTACAGCTCCTCACAACCTCCAGCTAAAAGTACCAGGGCAACAAAAATGGCAAAGAATTTTGGAGCTGTCCTGCTGTACAGTTTTCGAGCCAGCTCAGGATGAGGGAAACAAAGTCATGCATGGATCTATTTGTCTGCAAGTGGATGCATCAAAAATGGAGCAGAACTTGTGGCCCTTTGATAGCTACTACATAACAAATTGAAGCTTTTTCTAACAGCATTTTTGTCTGCTCCTAATTTACAATAATTTAAGTAAAGAGAAACGCTCAGAAACCCAGTTAAATCTAATTTATCCATATAACCTCACCCATAATTTTAGTGAATTAAGAGATGAATGCTGGATCTAGTGCTGGTGATGTGATTACAGGAGAGAGTTGATTCTGTATCAGTCATGAGAATGTACAATACTTTAGAACATTTTAAATGAGACAAAGATGTTTGATCTGAGAACGGCAATTAAATGGACTCTAGAGCATGTTAGGAGCCATCAGCTCACCAGCATTAGCGTATAATACATTTAGAATGTCCCATAATTATTGCAAATCAACTTTTAAATGAAGCTGCACAATGTCTGCAGCCATTGTGATGGAGATTAGCCAATATGGCTGAAGAATTCACTCCAGCCTTATGCCAAACTTGTCAAAAATCTTCAAAAATGCCTGTCGTATGTACTCCACTCATTTGTGGTATTGATGAAAGTACACTATAATCAATTACATATTTTTGTCTTCACAAAACTCACCTTTGATTGGACATTTATTCCAGCAAGAAGACAGACAAGGCTTTGAAAAGACTTATCCAAAAATGTATTTTGAAAGCCAACAGTTAATGTTTTGTTGAAGTTTTATTATAGCAGTGAACGTTTTGTTAGCATTTTTGTCGTAGAAACTGTGACTTTTGTTGTCAGTGTGGTGGCACAACAATCCCTTTATACCAGTGACCTGCAAAATATAGCTTAAACGTCAATAAATCAAATAAAATGAAAATCTTTATTTTAAATTTAAAAAAACAGTCATTTTTAGACAAGTGACTCACTCACAATAACATTTACTGGAAGATTTGTCACTGAGTGAACATATTTTAGTTCAATACCAGGTACCAGTGATGATATTGAGAAATCCTTTGGAATTCATGGTAGTTATGTGAAAGATGGAGGAACACTGCCAGTTAAATGGAGCTTTTTGTTATAATCCATGTATAGTTTTTTATTTCATTTTATTGTTAATCATAATTCTTTTTACAAGCTGCTTTCATCTTTGAACCAATCCACACGTCATGTGTCCACAAGTCATTGATGAAGCTGAGGATGGAAACGATGATGAGGAAGAAGCCATGAAAGCTGGAGGACGCTGCTAATAAAGAAGAAGAGAATGTGGATGCAGGGATGATAATGAGCATAGGTTGAAGTTTTGCCTTGAAACCAACCTCCTGAACAGAAAAAAGCAGGATGAAACCGAGGGCTCTGCACAGGAGGACAACAGTGAAGGTCAGAACAAATGACAGTGCCATTAAATATTAGCTGTGTAACA